>CAEFZX010004789.1:0-97377 GCA_903066825.1 Alfaro cultratus | reverse complement strand
CTAATGAGCCATCATTTGATCCAGGTGAGTTAAACCAGGGACAGAACTAAAACATGCAGGATGCCGGCCCTCGAGGACCGACTTTGGGCACCCCTGGCGTAAATATTTAAAGTGACCTGTGCTTCCAAACGTTGCAGAGTAGTGGGAGAATTTACCGTTTTTATTAAAGGATTTTTACTTTCATATTTCATTTGACCACTGATGAAGGTGTTGATCTGGTCAGCATAATATGAAAAGGTTTATAAACTAAAAAACTCTCATCATCAGGATCCAAGTCTGAGGAGGTAGCTATAGACTATTCATTAATAGTCACAGCACCACCTAGTGGTTGCAGGAAGCAGGAAGTCTTGTTGATGAGATCATTCAGTCCAAATAAAATTTACAGGATTTGGTTTACAGGATGTGACCCCCCCCACCCAACTCCCAAAGGAGAGGATATAGATTTTTGGGGGAAGATCTGTTTTTGATGCGCATAATTAAGAACATTTCTGTTACATAAAAACACAAATAATCTGTTTTCCCTTAGCCAAGCAAACTCTGTGAACTCTTTCTACTCATTCTTATAATTTGAGCCTTTGCTGATGTTTTGCAAATGTGCATTCTTGTTCATCTAGGAGGCTCCTTTTCCTTTCATTTCCCACTTGATTACTGCTGAATTTGAAGGATTCCGGAAAGTAAGAGCGCAAGAAAAAGTAAATGGGAACACAAGTCCACATAAGGTTCGGATTAAACTGTGTTGTGTTGCCTCTCTTTGTTTTTTCCTCCTCCCTTCCCATCGGATGTTTTTATAACAAAACCAAATGTGTGCGTGGAGTCAGCCAAGAGCAGTTCGGAGGCAGTGAATCCCTAAAGCAAAATATTAAAGTTACATCGTTGAATCAGGTTTCCGTCATCCTGCAGGCTATCAGGCTGGAACCATGTTTCTCTTTAAGATGGGTCATTTCCCAGTGTTTTCTGTAGAGATTATCTTTGTAAGAGAGTTGCTCAACATTTGTCAGATGTGGTTTCATGTTACTGGGCAGCAATGACATTACCGCTTAAATCAGCGGTCTGGAATATTAGATGATACAAACAAAGATATCTTTGATCAATTTGTAAGACTCAGAATTTATAGACAACAAACTTAACATGCACATCGATCTGTTTTTTTTATTAATTTGCTAAGCCAAAGTTTCTAAGGTGCTTTCAAACCAGACGGGATTTATAGTCCCTCAAGCTAGACAACCTCCAAAAAGAGTCAGTCAGAAAGCAGCCTATCACCTCAATTATGCTCATCTTTTCTTAGCGGAGGAAGGTCCTCATCTGATCTTTGAGCCACACTATGGACGAAACTCAAGTTTTAAAAAGTCTTAAATCCATATATATTTAAGACATCCATCCATTTTCTGTACACCCTTGTCCCTAGTGGGGTCAGGAGGGCTGCTGGTGCCTATCTCCAGCAAATGTTTCGGGCGAGAGATGGGGTACACCCTGGACAGGGCAGGGCAACACAGAGACAGACATGACAAACAACCATGCACTCACTCACACCTAGGGAGAATTTAGATAGACCAATTAACAGTCACATTTTTGGACTGTGGGAGGAAGCCGGAGTACCCAGAGAGAACCCATGCGTGCACAGGGAGAACATACAAACTCCATGCAGAAAGACCCCGGGCCGGGAATCGAACCCAGGACCTTCTTGCTGCAAGGCAACAGTTCTACCAACTGTGCCACTGTGGAGCCCAATGGCAAGACATATAAGGCCTAAAAGTAGGGCCTTAAAAGTCTTAAATTCTAAAAACAAACAAACATTTGGTTTGCCATTATAACGTGTCTTAAATTTGTCATCAAATGATTATTTAATCTTTAAATATTCTATGTGTTTTTAGGGGTTTTTATCACAGGAAGTCAGGCAAAAGTTTGAGTCACACATAGATGTCTTCATTGCATTCTGATTACCGCTAACTAGCTGCTAATATACCCTTGCTAGCTAGCTAACTAGCTAGCTTTTTTTTGCATTCAACATGGGTAAATGCACACTTATCACTAGTTACTGGACAATGTTCTTATTAGCTACTGATTTACTTCTGGTCTTTAACTTAATTCAAGGTGACATTAAAAAAGTCTTAAAACGTTCTTCTATATTTTACTCTGCCTCGCCTCGTCCATGCTGCACAGACCAGATATCTCTCTTTTGCAACATTTACAGTTTCCGAATGGAGCTAAAAAAATTAAGAACACAAAACATATTGAGCTGATATGCAGAGAAGGAACTGTAAGCAGAGATATGACATAGAATAAGGACTCTGTATGCTTACAGAAAGCAAACCTGCTGCAATAATTGTGCTCCTCTGTCTTTTCTTTCTCTCCCTCTCGCTTAGTCAGACAGGCTCTGGAAAACATAAACAGGATGCAGTCTTGTCTGATCATAAATCCCCTCTCCTCTGCTGCCTGGCCCCTGGTCCTGGACCACGTCCGTTCCCCACCAGCCCTCAACCCTCTGCCTCCCGCAAAGACCCCCACCCGACTTCATTCCCTTTGCACATTTGCGTGAGCTCTAGGTTCTGACAAATTGTCACCCAACTTATTGGAGTATATAACACCCACCGTGCAGATAGCTGCTGTGTGCAATGTTGTGACACATGTCAGAAAAAAACCTTCTCAATAAAATCATTGTGGGCAAACTAATGATCTCTACTAAAGTCCAGCTTGAGGGAAAAGCAGGAATGGTATTTTTCGCAGAGAATGTGCTTGAGACCAAAGCCCTTAATCAATCCTCATTTCCTTTCTGACATGGATAACAACTGTGGCTGGTGAAACAAAATGCTTCCTTACTTACTGTGGAAAAGATTTTCTTCAAAAAAAAGAAGAAAATCAGGGCATTTTTTTTACTGACAAATTGAAATCTTTCTAAAATTAAATGTTTGCTACAAGAACAATATTCATCTTTTAGTAAACATGCTTTTTGCTTTTTATTTATCGTAAATAGGATCACAAGTATCCAGTGACTTTCACTCAGAATCAACCAAATCTGCATTTACCTGGTTTATTAAACTTTTGTAAATATAGAAACATTTTGAAAGAAAAAGTGACCCAATTCTTACATTTTTTTCTAAGGCAAGAAATTCAAAATCAGTCAACCCCCCTAAAAGTTTGGAAACCACACAGTCACACTTGTACAACTGTTTTAGATTTCAGTTCTTGTGTGATTTACAAATCCCTTTCCAACAAAAATAAGTCTGCTTATATTTGTCTCACTTCATTTTAATCTATTGTTGAGCTGGTTAAATTTTGGTGGCTTATGAGGACTTTCAAGTTTTGAAGGTTCTGGCCTATGTTTCAAAAACGTTTGAACACCTTTGGTTTGATGATCAGCCAAAAAATTTTAAGAGGCACACAAAAGTTATGGTCTGTTTTTTTAGGAAACATTTTTCCCCTTTAGTTTCTTTAAGCAATAACAACATTTAGCACTGGCCAGTAATGTGCCAAAACGAGTGAGGAAGCTCTGACCAACTCCAAACACATGGATAAAACTCTAGTAACACTGTGGCCTTCTCTAGCATCTCAATAACTTTCAGGCATAGGAACAGTATGATGGAGAATTTTTGTTTTTAAACTAACTTATTAAAACATTTGTATAACTTGTTTGCATCCCATGTATAGAAGGCTCTAAACCTCAACAGCTGGAGTTTCCTGACCGTAATTATTTTTTTGTGTGTCAGTGTATTTAACGTTAACTAATTTAATGTCAACATTGTTTCATCATAAATAAATTAAGCTGTGAAAAAGCAATGAGTACCTTTAGTTAGAGCTTCATCTCTTAAATCTGCTCTCCTCAGGTCTGCGTGCACTGAGGCGAGCTCTGGGATTTTCCCAGCAGGCATCTGACCAGCAGCTGATGGGGACGGTGACGGTCTCCATGCAGGACCTCCAGTGGGCCACGACTGTTGTGAAGCCCAGTGCAATGAGAGAGGTTGCTATCGACGTTCCCAAGGTACAGAAACCTCCCCCGTCTGACTGTCTGTCCATCTGTCCGTCAACTTATCCATTAGACTTGGGCAATAAATCAATTTTATTGATTAATTGAATATTTAGGTTTTTGATTATTTAGTTTTTCATAAATCTGGATTTTATTTTTCAACAATGCATTCCTTGAGTTTCCATAGTTCAGAGTAATGTCAGCAGGCTCAGGGCCCCCATCTTGTTTGACAAGCATGTTTTAAAGCTTCTATTTATTTGGACTTTAAATTCAGGTCCACTCTATGATGGATGGATTTTTCATTTTTTTAATTACGTCAATAAGGTCATAATATTATAACAATAATGTCATATTAGAAGAATGAAGCAGTAATTTTATGAGAACTCCAACACCAAAAATTAAGATGAGTAGTGTTGAGCATCTGGTGAAGTCATGCTTTGGTATTGCTTTTACAAATAAGGAAATCCTTAAACTTTTAAGACATGAGTATGAGGGTTTAACATGTGAGATGCTTGTACACTTATGCAGCTGATGCAGTAGCCTCTTCCCGCTCCTACTTGGTTTAAATCTTCAGTCCTAATGACACAATTCGTCCTGGAAGCTAGTTCTCCTAGCCTCGTGGTGGTTTTGGAAGGAAACGGGCCAGCTTACATCATGCATTTTTTGTCTCAATAAAAGCACAATCTAAATCCCGAAAAAGGTAGTCACTTATCACCACTTTTAAAAGTAGCTCATCAAGCAGTGCCTCTCTTCCCAGACTGTCTTATTCCTCTTTACTCTGCTGACCACTGAATTACCACGAGGTAGAGTGGAAAAGACCCTGTGGCCATTTTACCCTCTGCTGCAATGAAGATGAACGACTTTGTCTTCGCAGATGGAGGAAAAGTGGGCTCAAAAAACATGGGAGGTTAGTGAGGAGGAAGGAGGGGTGAGAGGACAGCGGTGAGACTTCAGGATGTTTTGGAGTTTGCATGTGCAAGACATAAGGGACAGGAAGAAGGCTAACATCATCTTCCACCGGTAATTGAAAGCAGATCTGGTCGCTGACGGTTCCTGCCAGCAGCTAAAAAAAGAGAAAGAGAAAGAGAAGAAGAAACATGCGTCCGATCCCTTCACCTCAGCCCGCCTCCCCTTTTCTTTGTGCACAGAGTGCTGCGCTCTGAGCTCACCCAGAGACATTCAGTCCTTGTGGCTGGTTCCTGGAAACAAGAGAGGAACGAGTTTGGATTCCTTTTTCTTTTTTTGCAATTCGTCTTACACAGCTCAGCTGAAAGACCAGCCGCAGAGTCCCGGACTTGATTATATCCACATGAGTGCAAACATTTGTTTCTAATCCACTTTTATATAAGAAACTTCCAGTGGTGCTGGATGAAATCATGCCCAGAGTTTCTGTGAAACCGTCTCGGATCACATATCCACACAAGATTTAAAGATTATAACTCACTTTAGATTCTATTTGTATGTAAATATAATAAATTAAGGAGTAATTAGGGTTATTTCTTTCTAAAGACTTTCCTTTTTATTTTAACATCTATTTTAAGCTTTGACCTTGCTGTCTGGTTTAACTTTATTATATCTGTCTTTTATTATTTTCATTCCCTTTATCTCCCTGTTTCTTTGTTTAGTTTGTTTGGTAAGTTCCAGACTCTGTCCTCTTTTCCCCTTCAAATGCCTCTTGTAAAGTTTGGAAAACAACTGTAAAAGGTAATAACTGTGTCTGGTGCAAAAAGGAAAACAGCACAGTGGGGTTTGAGTCAAAGCATTTGCTTTTAGTTATAACACTGCTTCAACTTTGTGTTATTTTCTCAAACTCCTAGACCTTTTTCACATTTCATCACATTACAAATAAAAACTTCAATGTAATTTACATACTTCCGTGGTGGGCACTGTTAACTAAAAAGTTAGCTGCACCAATCCTAAAACACGATTCGCATTAGCTGTGCTAAAGCACTACACCAACATAGTATTTAATGGAAGCTAACAGAAGTTATCTGGAGAACATAGAAAGATTTTAAAAATATCAAACACATTAAATCTACTTATCGGTCTGAAGTTGTTGAAAGGATCTGATGCAGTAAAAATGAAAAAATACATAAATATAGAATTTTTATTACATTAATGGTAAAAAAAAAGTGTATACTGTAGTCAATACAAAGGTGCCAGAGGGATTAAATGCCCAACATTAACATGACATCTGTGATGAGTTGCAAATTTTAACTTTCCCTACCTTTTAGACTTTTGCAAGGTTTTGATTGTTGACAAAGCAAATTATTTCCACGGTTTCAACTCATGTTGATTAATATGCTCTAGAAGGAGGACATTCGTCAGAAACTTGTTTGCAACCATAAAATCCAAAGTTTACTTCAGCCAACAATTGCTGAAAACCAAAGAAGCATTTTGGATGTTTTTAAAGCACTAAAAAGTGGATCTTTCCAACCCAGCCAACACTAAGCAAATTGAAGCAGCTGCTGACAGGTTCAAACGCTCCACATGAACTAAGCAAATGACCCTTGAAGGGAGATTATTTTCATAGTGGTTACATGCAAATTTCACAAAAATACATCTTTAGGCTGACTTTTGACAACCTTTAGGCTTCTGTATCAGCCTTGATTTTTACATTTATTGATTTTTTTTTTTTTTTTTGCCATTTGTCCAAAAACACCTACAATTTTATTTAAGGGGAAACTTCAAAATATGCAGTATTTTCCAAAGATAAACAGGAAAGTAGAATATTTTGGATTTGGTTCTTACAGCATTTACTCTGTCAAACAATGCCAACAGCATTGATTTTGATGCTTTATTTTTATTTTGTTAAGCAATGAAAACAAGTTACACCTTATACCTCTAGATCCCAAAATAGCCCCTTTTCTAAGTTCTGGATCTTTCCTGGGCTCAAGCACATTGTTTTTGTTGCCAGCAACAAGCTTATTTAACTTTATTTAAGTTGGTTGGTTTTCCGTCTCAAATTCAACTTAATTCATGCCAAAGTTAGGTTTTTAAACCTAAGAGCAGTGCACCAACTATCAAGCACGGTGGTGGTTGCATTACACTGAGGATTTGTTTAACTGGCACTGGCATATTACGCATGTTGTTGTGTAATGAAAAAAGTTGGGTGACTCCAGATTTTTCAAATGTTCTCAAGTCAACAGCATGAGGATGAAAAAGAGAAAAAAATAGGTTTAACTGTTTAAATAGGTGTAACTGATATCGTCATCACTATATTTCTCAATATTTTCATCTTCGCAAAATGTTCTAACATTGTGTAGCCCTATATGTGCACGGATATACATATTTATACTTCTCAGTATGATTTTGATCTTGTCTGTTCAAGAAAATCCACAATAAAAGCAAAGCATAATACTTGAAGTTTGTTGCAAGACTATTCCACTCTGCAAAATAGATTAAATGTATTATTGAAAACCTGTAATAAATTATTTGATTGCAGATTTACTGATAAATTTAACTTTTCTGTAGCTTTAAGTGGAGATTCCCTTCTAATTTACCAAAATTAGAAGTAATATTTCACAGCTATGTTCTGTCCTATTCTTTTAAAATTTCACTCTAAATTTGCCGTTTTAATCATAACTTCTATCTGTGCAGATCTGATTCTCAAACCTCTCTGCTGAATCCTGCTTCCCAGTATGTTTTTTCCTCTACTCCTGTTTTTATTCCATTTTCTCTCTGTCCGGGCTTTTAGATTAGTACTTTTGATTTGCTGGCTTGCGTCTGGTCCATCTCTCCGCCTGTCCCCTCTTCCTCCACACTCCGTGTCGCTCCATGCATTTCTTTCCTTCTGGCTCAGAGCTGGCCATAAATCGTTCGGTATTTACAGTATGTGGCCATATGCCAGGTTTCCATTAGGTGCTTCGCTCCCCGGAGACGGCGCCGGTGGCCTGGGATGTGTTACCTCTGTGGGCTGGTGGGGGGGAGGGGGGAGGAAGTTAAACAGATGGGAGGGGATAGAGTTATAAACCCTGGCATTTAGCATTTAGATCAGAAGATGTGATCCAGAGCTAATGAGAGGGCCAAGCTAAAACAAAAGAGATAAAATACATATAATTACAACATACTTTGTTTCCATGGAGATAAACTCTCTGTTCATCTTTTAAATGGTGTTGATCAATCTTTAAGAAACAGGAAGCTGATACTAAATTTCACAGGTGGACCCTTTATTAACTGGGTGCATAAGATTTTATTTAGGAGTGTTTTAGTAAAGAGGTCTGAATTTTCTTATCTGAATCCTATCCCTACTGTTGGAATGTTTTCGATAACTTTGACTTTGTGTCTTGCATAAAAAGTGCTCAAATTGTATATTTTGTGGGGAGGTTTTAATTTGCGTTGTTTTTATTTCATCAGTACAATCCTAAAGCAATCTGTGTCCCTTTAATCGTCCCACTAACCCCATCTTTGAATAACATTTCCATTGCAATTTAATTTCTACTCTTATTGATTTTTTTATTCCCTTGTGTTGAAATTCCTTCAAAATGTTATTTTTATTTTCAGGTAAAGGATTTAACTACTTGATATTCGTTTATTTTTAATGTTGTGACATTAAAAATAAGGGTCATAACATTCATGTCTATTTGCTATGAATAGTGAGGACTGAAGATAATCATTGCATTCATAAATTAAATGACAATATATATGGTCCTATGGTAATCCTTATTTAAGCGTCTTTTTGACATGAAGACCAATAGATGCACTGTGAATATCTGGAATTGTCAGACCAAAGATTTGGTGTTTGTTTTAAGGAGAGAAACTTTTATCATTAAAACTGGATTTAAAGACTTTAAAATTCAGAAAATTGATTTTTATGTGTGGTGAGGACTCGAGTTAGTAATAAAATATATGATGACATATTGTTGTATATTTTATTTCCATGGGAGTCTATGAAGGAGCTTTTGTTTTATGTCCAAGGAACACAAGGGGAGCATAAAATGTCTTTATTTTATTTTGCATTTATTTATATAGATAAATCTCACTTATTTATAAGAGCCAGCAACATGTTAAAACAGACTTTAGTCAGTACTAAACAAATTAACTAATAAAGTACAGCAGAAACTTAATGAAAAAAATGAGGGGACCGCAAAGGGTTAAAGTGAAAGAATGCATGTACAGTTAATCTAATCAGAAGATACAGCAGATCTGGGTTCCCCACCTGGATTTCATTTTGTTCTGACTTCAACTGACAAAAAAGAGAAAAAAAAACAATGAATAATTAAAGATCCATTTAAGGGAAACTATCTGATCGCTGACCTTCTTAGTCGGCCTCTCTGACTCTCCTGCCAAACCTGATTCCTTCCGTTGCGCGTGTAATAAGATAAAGCCAAGTGTGGGAGGACAGAAAAGCAGTGATGCTGAGATACAACAGATAACAAACAAGAAGAGCAGAGAGGATATGAGAGCAGATCAAACAGGATATGGAGCAGAGGCTGAGTGGATGGGCTGAATGTAGAGGAGGAGGTTAAAACAACTGTGAGTGGGACAAAACTGAACAGTACGGAAAGGAAAGAAGGAGGAATGTGAGACAGGAAGGGTAAAAAGAGACGTTAGCTGGTTTTGGATGAAGCTCTCTCCTGCTTATCTGCTTTATCTCCTCCGGTTGTTCTCCGCCGGACTCTCTCCTTCCTCTCCTCCCTACCTCCTTCCTTCCATCTGTCAGACAGACAGCTGTTGGCAACCTGGCTCTGTTGTTGTTCACTCCGTCCTGATTCAACCCAAGCCCTCGGTTCCTCCATCTCCCTCCAAATATGCTTTTATATTTCTCCTCTGCTCCATCCAGCCGACTCTTGGAGGAACTTGAGATTCCTTGCAGTTTACTCATGTGATCCCAAAGTTAAAAGAGGGCCTTTTATGGGTTACTCTAGAACATTTCTGCGCGCAATCAGAATTAGCTTGGTTCGTCGCGTTTATTGTTGGTGATGGGTTTGTTTCAAACTGCCACAGATTAGCAGTGCATGAAGGACTGGAGTGCGTTTCAGCACATTATTGGAATGAAGATTATTTATTAGAGCTTGACCTCTTCCTGCTGCCTTCCTCCAATGTAAAACAGATTCATTTTCCTGATTGCATGTTTTTGACCTCAGTGAACCTGCTGGATTCTGATTCTGTGAAATAATGCTCGTCTCTTCCACATCTGCTTCTCCACACACCACATCTTAAACAGTATTTTCCTCTTTATTTCCACTATTCTAAATAGTTGCAATCCATTTTCTGACTTATTTACCAGATAATATCTCAAATATTGAGAAGCAGCACAATATGGAACAAACTTCCAGAAAAATGCAAAACAGCTGAAACACTGAGTTCCTTTAAATCAAGGCTAAAAACTTCCCTGTTTAGAGTTGCTTTTGATCACTGGAACATTGACCAACATATCTGATGTGCATTGATGATTCTGATGGTGGCACTCAACAAAATGTAACGTTTATTACTGGTTTCTCATTTTGTTACTGTGTGATGTTTTCATGGCTGTTTTTTTATTATTATTATTTGTTCATTTTTGTGTTTTTAAAGCACTTTGAACGGACTTGTTGCTGCAATGTGCTATACAAATAAACTTAACTGATTGATCATCTTGCATTTTGTTGAAGTTTTCCTTTGCTTCATCTCTCCAGGTGTGCTGGTCAGATGTTGGTGGCATGGCAGAGGTAAAGCTGAAACTGAAACAGGCCGTGGAGTGGCCCCTGAGGCACCCCGAGGCCTTTACCCGCATGGGGATCCAACCACCAAAAGGAGTCCTGCTGTATGGGCCGCCAGGCTGCTCCAAAACCATGATAGCCAAAGCCTTGGCTAATGAAAGTGGGCTCAACTTTCTGGCTATTAAAGTAAGTTTTCACCATTACATTAAAATTTTTTGGGGGTTTTTCGTCACTCTAGGTTGACCAAAACATCAAATTACTTTGCTGATTAGTCAAAATAAAAAATGGTACCAAAGCTTGCTGCTTTTCTCTTCTTTAATAGGATACATAAAAATGAAAACATAATGTTTTACAGATGTGCCTCTGCATATCGTTTTCCTGATTGAATGTTCTGCCAAAACTGTGCAGATGAGTCAGCCATTAGTCTGAGGACTGATGATTTGTTGTGCTGTCTCTCTGTCTCTGCGTTTGCAGTTTAACATTCGTCATGCAAATTGTGTTGCGTTTCCTCCCTTAATCAGGTAATAGGGATTATATCATCTATTTTGGGGAATTTACAGCATTTAAGTATGAAATATTCTCCTTCCAGGTCTAGATTAAAGAGTACCAGCATATAAATTACCCTCGTACTCTAATATAGGTTTACTTTTGTGATGGGAGGGTGATAAACATGCTTATTATTGGAAAATGTTTATTAAATTGATGAAAATGAAGTGTGAACCTCCACCTGTGAAGACATAAACAGTTTTAAGTAGTAATATTTCATTATTTTCTATTTATGTTCTTCAATACAAACAAAGACGACCATTACACTCCAGAGGATGTGTAACATTGACTGATTTCAAGTGTGAAAAAGCAGACAGCTGCTGCATGTTTGTAACAGGAGGACATTAATTACATAAAATCAGTGGATTTTACTTTTGAGTTTGAAATGATTCTTATTCAGATTCAGAGTGTAACTGTTGTGAAATAATCAGAAATTACGGCTGTAAAATATCCTTTTTGTTTCTTCTTAAACACACAAGTCTGCATATGCAAAATTCATTTAAAATTTGTTGCTGATACATCCATAACATTAAAAGTGACTATGTGAAAGTTATGAAGTCGAATAGTTTTGAAATAATCTTTGATTAAAGTTTGATTGCTCAGAACTCCATTCCTCTTTCTCCCAGACACTTTGCAGTCTGGATCAGCTTCTTGGTTAATTTAAAATCCGTTGTTGCTACATGTCTCATGAAAGTGTGGCTGACATTACCAAACTGTTACATCAATAACTTCATGAAAAAATTGGATTGCTGTCTGGTCTTGGAACCCAGAGGAAAAACGAACACAGCTGATCACCAGAGTAAAACACAGTTATGGGGGGAAACCATCCTTGTGCTGGACTATAACGACACACTTTGTGAAGGGCATACTTAAAAAGTGAATGACATTGAGGGGAAAAAGCAGTTAGTGTACAAAAAAGCTTTGAAACAAAGCATCCATAAATAAATTGAGAAATGCCTCAAGACATGTGCATCATTTTATTTACATTTATAAAAGTTTGGCACATTTATAAACTTCTTAAAATTTCAGATTAAATGAAAATATCCCAGAGATGTTGATCTGGTGGTGATGATTTCCTAAAGAGCTGAAGGTGGTACAGCTGCAGAGAGTTTCTTCCTCTGACCCTTGACCCAATGTTTGTCCTCTCTCATTCATCACCCCGTCCTCTCTGCCAGCTCCCCCCTCCTTCAGGACATGTCGACAGATGTTGATTGATCGCCTTGTTGAATTGTTGACTGGTGAATATTTAGAAAAAGACAGGAAGTCCAGACAGAAGCTCTCAACTGGCATCATTAAGTCAGAAGCCAGTTCTGCCGTGACCTCCTTCCTTTTGTCTCAGTGAAGCAGGGTGATTTTTCTCCTGTTTTCTCCACAATTCAATGAAATGTGCAATAGCTTCATGTACATTTAGTCTGCTCTAATCAAACTCTAGAGTTTCTAATCAAACTCTCATTTGATTAGAAAGTCTGGTTCATTTGGGGAGGTTAGAATGTGCAACCAAACTCTGATCTGGACCAAAAATCAAACTGTGGTCCAGCTAAACTACATGATTCAGCGCCTCCACAGGTGAGGAGGGTAAGAGGTGTTTCAAATGGTTTGGTTGATTTGCCACAGTGCAGTGTGAAAGTGAACCGCAGCAGCTGGAAATCTACCAATGTGGCAACTTCGGTCCCCAATCGAGCCAAGTCTGCTGGACTATTATGTGAAAACACTTTTAGTCTTCTCTTTTAATGTCCACAGACAGAAATATTTGACTAGAAATAGAAACATGCACACAGCATTACATATAATCTACCGTATTTATATTTATGAGGTCCTGTTCCACATAATTATCCCTTGTTTTACACCAGACCCCAAAGCTTTATCTGACAAAAGCAGGCCTTTCCAGGTAAAGTATCTGCAGTGGTTCACAAAACTGTACATGTTTGCATTTCTGATGGGGGATGTAGATAAAATCTTAACGGAGGCTGTGGAGACTTGGTGACCAAAAATGGCTGTTCCTAGCAGCAGCTCTCTGCTGCAGTGCTGCTTCAGCCTTTGTTTGTCTCAGTTCAAGTTGTTTTAAAGTCCTCACCTGTTACTCTGACTGTACCTATGGGCATGTTTAGGTCCATAGTTACTTTTTTTGCACCCACTTTCCAATTTCTGAAGATTTAACACACATTTCTCTTGAAAATTATGTTTTCTTGTCTTTCCCATTTTGAAATGTGGCTCAGATCATCTGGTATCTGGTTATGAGCTGAAATCCACAAATTCTTGTGACCTCCTCTAACGTTGCTTTTAACTGCCTATTTCACAGTTCAAGCATAAAAATGCCTTAATTGAACTTCTGGGTGAACAACCAATCAGTGCCAAGGATTGGAAAATGAACGATGCTCCTGGATTGGTTGTTTTGCAAAAGCTGGCCAATAGGGTGACAAGTAGCATATTTATTTAGCTGAAATGACCTATTTTCAGCTTAACAAGCTGCATTTTAGATGTAATCTAAAATATTCAAGAATAAAAGAAAAATCTGAAAATAAGCTAATTTTCCCAAATTAATTTGTGGTCACATTCCACAGAAAAATCCAACTTAAAAACAAATCCTGAATTTTTTTGGTTAGGTTGATGTCATAGCTATTGTTGGTCACCTATGAAAAATCTATTAGTTTAATAAAATCTCTAGTTGAGGTGCCGCTAAGCGCGGAAGGTCCTGTGCTACTTAAACAAAGATTTGTGCTGTGAGGTTCTGCAGCCAGTTTAAAGTTATCACCAAGAGAATCTGCTCTTTGAAACGGGATAAAAAACATCCTGCCCCTGCTGCTGAAAGCCGCTCTCAACCATCTGCAATAATAGTATCAGGTTTTTCCAGTGCGGCGGTTGCTTTGACACAGATACGTTATCCCGATTTAAATGTGGATACTTTGAGGGCTCAGCCTGTTTCCTCTGTGTAAAAAAGCCCTATTATCATCTTGTCAATTTCAGTTTCCTCCCTTCAGCCACTCAAACACACTCACGGTCACGCCTGCATACCTGCTCGCCAACACACTTGCACACACATGCACACGCACACCTCGTATCTCGCCTGGTGTTTTTTAAAAGTCACCACATCCAAGCCTCAGCTCTACCAAGAAACGAGCAGCTTGGGAATAATGAGTCAACCTACACACTTACTGCAGGAGACAAAAGGGCTGGAAGTTAAGTGTCGTCTCGTCCATCAGCTAAGAGGCGATGAAAGAGTAGATTGCAGTGGAGGAAGTTCCTCCAACGACTGAGTGGATGTTTGTCTCTCAGAGAGACAAACTTCCAAGAGTTTAAAAGTTTAAAATATATAAAAAGAAGTTGCACAGAGGAAATTGTTTGCATTCAATTGTGAAACCCCCACACATTTAAACAATTGTTGCTGAAATTTTCTGAGTTAATTAAATTCATTTTATTTATAAAATGGGTCATTTAACAACAGATGTCACAAGTTACTTTGGCCCAAAAACTTCACTTCAGTAATTCTAAGCAGGTGTTGAAAAGGCAGAAAGAATAACATAAATGCACTGAGCCAGGAGTATTTTCTATGGAGGAGAAACAACAAAAGGTGTGTACACAGAGTTAATGCTGGTGAATCTCTTTCTCTGGCTTCATAAAAATAAGAGACACAGTTGAACACAGAATCTCAGAACCTGGTGTACTTTCTATGGTAGTTGTTTTCTGAACTTTTTGCAAGTTAACACTCAGAGCTTCTCTATCCCAATTCTATCCATTAAAGAGACAAAGCTAAACATAGAAGCACTGAACCATGTGTACAATCAAAGGTAGCAAAGCTTTGCTCACAGCTCTATCCAACAGAAAGGCCAAACACAAAAGCACTTTACCAGGCGTACCTTCTATGTGAGGAAGAACCGAATAGTTTAATGTTTTTGGTTAAAGGGAGGCCAAAGCAGAAAAATAATAGTTTTTGCAACATATAAAGATAATTATGACAATGTATATAATAATTCTACAATTTCACTGCTACAACTGATTGAAGGACTTTTTCATTAGACTATTGGAGGTTGGGTTTGGTAGCTGGGAAAAAAGCAGATGATCTGTCCAGCACATTGTACCTCGGGTTCTGAAGAATTTTCTAGGACAATTAAACACTCTGGTCTCATAAGCCGCAGGAGCATTTTCAAGGAACCAGATTCAGTTTCCAGAGCCCTCTCCTTTCTGATGTAGGACCTTCAGGACTCAATGCTTTTAATGCTTTCAACACTAGCTGCTGTTTTTTAGGATCTACATCCTGCAGTGGTTCTATACGAAGGAGGTATGTCAATCCACTGGAAACCAGAGATGACACTTTTGGATTGGCTGGGTCGTCCTGTACAATGTTAACAGCAGACGTAGCTTTAATTTCCAGGGAAATGTTTGTTCTGCTTCCCCCTCATTTTATTGTCCTCTTCTGTTCTTTTTTAACAAAATTTGGAAAAAAAGCTTTCATCATTGGACTTGAAAACAGCCTTGACAAATATGGCTGCAGGTTATATTTATGAAGCTGTTGTGAGCACAAACCTTCTATTTCATGCCTTAGATCTTCCCGAATATCCGATTTTATTTGATGTGCCTGAATGCATTCATAACAGGAGAAGTTGCACCATGGTGCGAGCAGATGTGCTACTTTAATGCTCACAGAGTGGAAAATGTGCATCTTTGCCAAGTGAGCCACATGTGTTACATACAAACATGAAACGGTACACAGCGTACAGTGAGCAGCGGAAAAATTTCACACAAAGAGACAAAACACGTCCTGCTGTGCCGCACACTGGATGATCACCGACTCTCTGTTTGATCTGCTGCGTTCAAGGAGCAGATGCTTCAGATGTCACTCAGAATTTCACTTCTGGGTTTTGGCCATTTAAAAGAGACATGATTGTCTTTTGTCAAAGGTCCTAATGTAGAAGAATTTTAGATTGTTTAAATTCATAATAACACAACCATACCCGTTAAGTTGTAGCTGTTATAAAATGAGTAACTCTGTTCTACATAAATTATTCTTTCAGGGTCCTGAATTACTGAGCAAGTATGTTGGGGAGTCTGAAAGAGCAGTTCGAGAGGTAAGTTCTTTAAGCCTTCCTTACATTGCCCTGCAAAGTATTCACACCCTTTTATTATGTTCCAACCAAAGACTTCAATTTATTTTTGGGGGATTTTATGTTCAATTCAGTTAAAATCAGGTTTGGATATCTATGTAGCGCCATTTCACAAAAAACGTCATCTCAAGGAACTTTGCAAAACGAAAAAGGATTATTTCAATGCAGTCACATTGTCAAACAGTAAATTAAACTGAGTATATTATTCAAATTAGTTTCAAACGTTTGCTTTCTAAGGAAACCCAGCAGATCTGTTTGAATCATTGACTTGTAGCTTTCACTCCTGGACGAATGCATAGCAACAATCATTTGGGTTGTGTCATTGATGTATGCATGCAGCGACAGTGGAAAGAAAAAAGTACCTTTTAACAAGAAGAAACCCCCACCAGAACCAGAGCATGACTTAATACAAATGTGTGTCTGGGAGCAGACACACATTTGTATTGTGTGTCTGCAATACAGACACACAATAGAAAGGCATCACAGCCAAACTGATGCCAGGTGTAGCTTCAATAAAGAGAGAAATAACAGAGAAAACATAAAGTTAACAGTTGAAATAACAGCACAGCATGTGAATTTGGGGAGTAGTAGAAGACAAAAGTGAGAAAAAGTGGTCAGTTTGTCCTCCAGTAGCCTAAGATTATAAGCAGCATAACTACAGATATATCTTAGTATAACTTAACTTCTTAGAATGAGGCCTGAAAGAGACAGAACTGTTGTGATATGTTGATACTTTGTGCATCAAGAAACTTTTTTCTGCAGATTTTCTTTGCAAAATATCTCCATCGCAGGCAGAAGTAACTGGCAGACATTACCAGGAAATAAGGGATCAATGTATAAGTAAAGTATCACAGGGTGATTTACAGATTGATTTTGTATAAAAACTGGTAAAAATCTTTGTTTTAGTAAATTATTACATGTTTACAGTTAAAATGAAAAACTTTTTTAACTCAAGGATTTGTGTTCATTTGGCAGAAAGTTTTAAAACCATTTGATAAGGAGGCCAGTCATGTCTTAAAAAGTTCCTCTTCAATTTCAGATGATGGGTTGAATTTAGCTCTTTGAGATGTTAAAATCTTGGGATATCGTTTTTGATCCATAACCTGTTATAACCCATCCAGAATGTTCTTCTTGACCCAACTGCTGGGTTCCTTGGTCTTCCTGACACAGGTTCTTCACTGATGCTCTTTAAAGACCTCTGAAGCCAGAAACAGATGATCTGGATTTATGAGGATAAATTTCACACAGGCAAAAGTTTTCACTGGTTTTTTTTTTTTTTTTTTTACATATTTTCAGATTTTTATTTTTATTTTTATTCATGCATTGTGTGCTTTATGTTGGTCCATCATATTAAAGGCTAATGAAATTAGATTTTAACCTGACTACATGCAGAACAGTTTACTGGGTCTAAATACTTTTTTTAGCGGTGTGTTTGGCTATTATTATACACCAAAATCCTTCCTGATCATTGTGTTCCTGAGCTGAATTGTGGAGCTCTGACGTCCTAAAGGACGACCTGCGGTGTGATTTCTGGGGTTAATGACGGCTGTATTTCCTCTTCATGTTTGTGTCTCGGATGATTCATCTGTCCTGTTAAACATTTGTCCTGTTTCTGCCTCTTCCGTTGTTGCTGACGCTGCTCGCAGGTGTTTCGGAAGGCAAGGGCCGTCGCTCCCTCCATAGTCTTCTTTGATGAGATCGATGCTCTGGCCAGCGAAAGAGGAAGGTACAGTTTGTCCTTTTCTGTATTCCTTTAAAAAGAATAATCTCAAACAGCTTCTTCCCGTTTGTGTGACAAATTCATAATCATGTCAGCGGTCAATGTTAATTATGCAACTACCGCCTCTCTCCTCTAACATCTCACTGTGATTCATGCATGATAGAAGGAACAAACATCCGAAACAGTCTGCATGAATGCACCGGTTCCCATGCAGTGTTTGCAGAGTTGTGTGGCTTTTCACCAGCAGAGAACACAGAACAGAGTGTTGTCTGGAGGAGTTTCAGTGGGATGGCACAGGGAACATCTGTGGCTTGAAGGAAAGAGACTGGGGGTTGGGAGGTAGAGGACATGGACCGGAGGCACACAAACATTTCATTGTGCTCTTTCACGGCAGATGGGGAAGGCCAAATATGCAGCGTGCTTCCTGCTAAACCAGGGAAAGATGACATTTGCAGGATGGAGCTAAGAAAAGGGCAGCAGGCCTTATAACCAGTTAGTTCACCACACAATTTTTCGTCATTAGTGACAGGTTGCACTTTAATTTAACTTTGTCTACAGGTATCAGCTGAAATCAATCAGTCAAGTTTTTTGTAAAGCACATTTCAGCAACAAATCAGCTGAAAGTGCTTTACATAATAAAAACAAATAAATAAATAAATAAAAAGTCAATTGAGAATTGAGGAACCAGTAATAAACATTACATTTTGTTGAGTGCCATAATCAAAATCATCAATATACTTCATATATGTTGGTCAGTGTTCCATTTATTAAGGTTCAAAAGCAGCTCTAAACAGGTGATTTTTTAGCCTTGATTTAAAGGAACAAAATGTTTCAGCTGTTCTTCAGTTTGTTTTTTTTTGGAAGTTAATTCCAGATTTGTGGTGCACAGAAACTACGCTGCTCCATGTTTGGTTCTAGTGCTGGGGATGGAGACAGGAACAGATAGGGACCAGAAGACCCTCGGGTTCTGGAAGGTTGATGCAACAACAATAACAGGTCTTTAATGTGTTAAATATTCCTGTGAATTTGCTGATCATCAATATTGTAATTAAATTTTCTCAAAGTATTTATGCTTTTCTCATAATTTACAGTTTATTTCAGTAACTCTTTAAGAGAAGCAGATTAACTATATTAATCTCACACAGGTTTATGTTTTCAAATCTTTATTTATGCTAACCATGATGATTTTCTGCAAGCTTGCAAACATCCAAATATCTTGCTGTGTCTGGATGTTCGATTTCTAAAGTAAAATCCCATTGAAGTTGGAAGAGATTTAAAGAGGAGTGGCAAAAGCAATTGAGGTGGATTAGCAGTGCTTGCCAACAACTGCTGGGTTCATCCCAGGCCTGTTACTGTGAAATATCACCTCTGCTGCATGGAAATTAAGCTGATTGTTATGAGAGTTTCCTTAGTTAGAGGCCTCCTCAGATTCATTGCAACACTGACTGCTACCAGAGATCCTTCCTTCAACATCACCCTTTACAGCAACAATTTGAAGATAGTCTGATGACATGAGTTAAGACATTTATTTTCCCTTTGGGATAAATAAAACATATTTTAGAATTTAAGTAAATCATGTCTAAATCTTTCATCGAATCATTGTGCTGCACTTGCACTGTTTGTGTATTTTGTCTTCTTGGCATAATTCCACTCTGCACTAAATAAGAATTTGTCCTTATCAGTTATTTCTTTGCTAGTAGAGCTGGCAGTTTTCCTCAATCCTGTTTTTTTTTTTCTACTTTGAGTTTATGACTATAAATTTTTCATATGTGCTCAGCGAGTGCCAGCTACTTCTTCTGTTTGCCAGCTCACATTGGTTGAAGCAGGACTGGACCTGTGCCTCAAGGCCACTCACCATTTAGAGAAATGCACTTCTTGCAGATCTGTAAATGTTATTTATTGGACTTTACTTCGTCCTGTGTTTAATCAATGAAGTGGCTCACAGACTTCCAGTGCGGATTCAGATCTGTTGATACAACCAGACAGCATGTGCTCCTGTGTGCGTGTACGAATGTGGGCGTGTGCATGTGTGTGTGTGCATGTGTGTGTGTGTTTTTCATTTGGAGGCAGGAGATGAGAAGCACCTGTAAATCTGTCAGCCTACCTGCCACGAGTCGAAACTGGTGGAGTGAAATGAGGAAAGCAGGAGTGAAGCAAAGATGATCAGTTCAGAGAGACATAAAATGACAAGTTATGGTTTTTAGAAAATAATGAGTCACAATAAAAATACAAATACCTTCTTTCTGTGCTGCCTTTTCTTTCAGTCGTATCTCCTACACTATGGAATTTTGTACATTATATTTAAACATTGACCACTCCCATAAATCCATAGTGAATTTTGGTATTTATACTTTTGAAATATTGGGCTAAAATAGAGAAATTTGCTAATATGCATTTGGAAACAGATGCAGTTTGGGGACATCAAGCATGTTGAGACTTTGTTCATCTCAGCCCTTCTGTTATATTTTTTCTTTTCCCCAGATTTCATATTAGATTAGGTGTGGACGCTGCGGCCATTTATAGTATTGTTTATCATTTATTGTGAAAACGTTCTTATTGCAATAAGAATTTAGATTTTTGTTGTCTCAATAAATTCCAATTAATGGTATTTTAAAAAACTGACTCTATAATCAAAAATTTCATTTTTACTATTATCTCCACTGTATCATGACAGCATAAGTAAATATCAATAAATTGAAAATATGATTAAATGTAGATACTGTTTGCAGTTAAGTGATATAAATCACATTTTTTTAAGTAAGTGGCATCCTGAAAAAGCCTATTTCAAATAGGAATGTTTTTCAAGAACTATATTTCTAATTCTGACTGACTATGCCACACAGTCAGTCATAACGTTATCTAAAAAATAGTAGGAACCATTTTTTATCATCATTTTTATCATTATCACAATAGTGTCACAACATATCATGATAAAACTCTTAAGTCCATATCGCCCACCACAACTGCAGATGCTGGCTTATTCCATTTCTCAACAAGATTATTTGTTACCCATCTTTTCTTCACGTTTAGCCTCTTCATAATTTCTCCTTTTTCCCCAGCTTCCTGTCTAGCATGCTAGTCGCCCGCTCACCCAAACTTTCTCTCCTTCTCTTTCGCTGTCCCCCTCTTCTCTTTCTTCTCCCTCGTAACTCAGTGACAGAGCTCTTTTGTGCTCCTCTGAAGCCTTGTCTGCACTAATGACGTCTGGCATTTCCGCTTGCCCTGTCAACAGAGACTGTGTGTGTGTGTTTGAGTCCAGAAGGATGGCTGTCTGCGCTGTGCTATGGAAAATAACCACCTTGTAATGCAATGACTAATGCCCTGCTGAGTTTTTTAAGGCTGCCGATCTTTTATTGAGCAGCAAAAGGGTGTATCTGAGTCGGTCCTTCATCTTTACATTACAAACATCGCTTAATTACCAGATTTAAATTCTTGGATCCAGTTTCGCACGCTATTTTTAAGTTTTATTCATACAATTAAAAATATTTTTGTTGTAGAAAGTAGACCTGGTTCAGTATGTCCTAATTAAGCCAAAATTGGTTCATCCAGGTAAAGAGAAACACTTTTTGCTTTCTAATTTAGCTTTCTGGCACACTGTTACTGTTAGAATTATCCCCTAACAAAATGTTTGCCTGCTGCAGCTTTTCTTCGTCTCAGTCGGTTCAGTGGAGAAACCTTGTTAATAAGTCCAAATGGGGCTTCCAACAAGTGCTGCTTTATCACAGAGGAATGACCTGTTTTCAATCGCCTTGTTCTAAGTTCAGGGTTTTACATCACTGGAAAGAAAGCTCCATAATGCTGCCAGAAGATTATTTTTCTAAAGATGAATGACAATAGTGTTAATTAAATCTCTGTTGTCATCAAAATATTCTCTAAAATAACTTCAAAGTCCTGTTGATTGTTTCTTTTGACATATTTATATGACTTGTCATTAGCTGCATTACTGAGTTTTTTGGTTTCTTTTGAATTTTTTTTGTTGCCATTTCCAACATCTTTCATTTTTGTTAAAGTTTGCTCTTTTTCCTTAATAAATTATAAGCACGATGAGAAGTTTTGGCAATGGCACAAATGTTTCTACAATATAGATTTGACTCTCCTGACAGTATTTATCTATCTAGGCAGGATATCTACTTGTGGGCATGGTGACCACTCCTTGTCTCTTGGAACTGATCCTAATTTGTTTGCCATAGTTTATTCATTGCACAGTGTTGCTTTGAAACACCATAACTGGTCACTTCTAAATGGTCCTCAGTTATGTGTACATCATTCTGAATCTGGGGTTTCCTGTGTAGAACTGGCAACCTCCCCAACGTCGGTCCTCGAGGGCCGGCATCCTGCATGTTTTAGTTCTCTCCCTGGTTTAACGCACCTGGATCAAATGATGGCTCATTAGAGGCCTAAGAGGAACATTGACCTGCTGAAAAGGTTGTTGGTACGACCAGGGGAGAACTAAAGCATGCAGGATACGCGCCCTCGAGGACCGACGTTGGGGACCCCTGCTCTACAGGTTCTACCCAGCCGCTGGGGCTGGTACCAACTTGGACATGGACCCAAATGCAGAGAAGAGGATGGGATAATGATGTTGGAACCACATGGTAAGACATTGAGAAATGGAGGAGATACAAGGGAAACAGACAAGCTGGTATGAAAGGATGCAAGTAATGAACAACAGAAGAATCTGGCAAAGACATCATGAAACTGACTGACTTTTAACTACTGGGAAGGTGGATGGGTGACAAAAGAACCAGGTGTGACCAGGCAGGAAAGTTAAGTGCAGCTGGGAAAAAAACTGAATGAAAACAGAGAGAAGGTGACTGATTAACAAATAAACACAGAGAGGACTAAGGCCTAGTCCGCACATAGCCACATATCTGGGAAAACAAAGATATGTCTATGCTTATTTGGATGAAGATAAGCTTATCCTGTGTGTATAACTGTTTTTAAAATGAAGGGACAAAGATATACATTTTTAACAAAGACCTGACTACTTGTGTACAAGGCCTAAAGAGAAATTAGCCTCTAAACCAAATACACAAAGAGCAGAGCACAAGAAAAAACTCAACCCAAAAAAAATAACTGGTGTGGTTAAACTGTAGTTATAATAATAAGCGCCAAATAATCCTAAAACCAAAACAAATGACGCAGAACATAAAGATGCGTCTGAGATGACAGATGGGGTTTGATATTTTGAGCATTTCCTTGTCAGCCAGCTGACATTTCATTGCTGTGATCTTTGAGCACCTGATCACTTTTACTCTCAATCATACTGGAAAATTCAAAGATCACCACCAATGTGTACCTGGGCTGTTGAAAGAAGTTGGTGTTTGAAAATGTTTTGACACCAAACATTATAAGGGGCAGAATTAGGAGAAAGACACCTTTTTATTTTTAGACAAATGATTTTCCAATCAGAAAAAGGATTCATCAGATAATTGTGTTTTCCGCAGCCTTTTCTTTCCATCCATTTGCTTCGTTCAGACTTTCTGGTTGATGGTTTTTCTTCGACAGAAGTGGCTATTGCTAGTGATGAGCAAGCTCTGTACTGTATCCTCAAAGATATGATAATACTGGTACTTCTTGGATTTCATGAAATCCCAGAAACCGTCTTACTTTCAATTGAACTGCTCATTATGAAGTTCTTGATGATCCAGAAAACTGATCTTTGAGCAGCTATAATTAGTTTTCTGAATGTCAGACGTGATTGTGGTGCTTGTTGAACCGGGTTGGTTATTCAGCCAACTTGTTGCAACTGAGCCTCTTTTTGTGAAGTTCTTAGTAAGAACAATTGTTTTCTTAACAGTACTTCCTCTGGAAAAGGATGATGGTTCCATAGTTTGCGTTGGGTGAAATTCAACATTTCTGTTGCTGTCAAAACCTTTGGTTGAAATATGTAATTTTTCCCATCCCTTCAGTAATTTTCATACATCTGTTTTCCTTTCACTCATCTTTCCTCACCTGCTTCCATCCTCTTTTCACTTATCTATCTTATTTTTTCACTCACCCCCTCTTCAGCTCTGCGGGTTCAGGCGGTGTAGGTGACCGGGTCCTGGCTCAGCTCCTGACAGAGATGGACGGCATTGAGCAGCTCCGAGATGTCACCGTGCTGGCCGCCACCAACCGACCTGACATGATCGATAAGGTAAACAAGACACCGGCACTCTTTCTTCATTTCTCCATCCCTCTCTTTGGTCTGTGATTGATAAGGCTGAGTGGATGTTTTGTGTTTACTTTCCTTGTCTCTTCTTCTCCTCTTCCTGACTTTTATAATGATTGATTGATAAGGTTAAAGGTCCTTCCTCTGGTCTGGTCTGTTCTGCTTGATTCACCTTGTAGATATTGGTGGTGTCTTGTAACAATAACTGCAAATGTCCTATTTCCATTTAACTTGAAGTCATATTGCAAGATCCAAGCTCACAAGATGGACAGATCTGAAACACGACAATGCTTAAGAGCTGAATATGAGTGTAATAGGAGGGTTGGTTTCTGAGACATGCATGCGGTTGTGTTTCAAAGGATTTGCACATAAATCTTTGAAGACTCATAAATTTGAAGTCTATGGGTGCATTGACATCAGCCCTGTTTATTCTGCTTTAATCAAACTCTAGTCCATTGGCTTAGAGAGTACAGTTTGTTTGGAGGGGTTTGAATGCACAATCAAACTGATATGAACCAAAAAAGCAACTTTTGGTCCTCCTACAAACTTATGTCTCAATTTAGTTGACGCATGTGGTTTGAATGCATAAGTGAACGCCAAGCGGACCGGCGACCTCTCCAAAACCACAAATCGGACTAAAGCGCACAGCATTCTGTGTAAATACGACAATACAACAAACACACAGTCTATCACATACAGGAGAAATAACTCATGGTCTTTTGCCAAAGACACAAGAGAAATTTTACTACTGCTAAAATATGATGGCACTCCATTTTTGTTAAAATTTTGTGAAGAAGGAAGTTACGCTCAGTTTCTTCTTCAGAGGCTTTCCTGTTGTTTCCTTCAGTGGTTCTTGGTACTTCGCCACCACAGGCAAGGAGGTGAAGAAGTTTTTCAAAGTGTTTTGTTGGTTTAACATAGTGGAGTGTGAAAGCGGACTGGACTAGCTGAAAATGTTACAAATGTTGCAATTTTGATCCCCAATCGTATGATGAGGTGTGAAATCACCCGATGAATGACTCCTTTTTCTTAGCAACACCACAATTCAGCTTCCAAATTGTGGTGACAACTTCTCATAAAGCAAGCAAGGAGAACATGCTTTTGCTCAAGTTTTAATTTGCTGTTTACCAGAGCTGCCTTGCTATAGTTTCAGTTCAGTTTGTAAGTTGAGTCGGGTGATTTATGCAGCAACTAGAACATATTATTAAGTTAATATGGCCTTTCAGACCGCTAGCAATTCCTTGCGACTGTAAAACACATCTGCTTTGGGGGAAATGACAAACTAAAATTGTTTACTCTCAAAAAATGTATGGTAGGAGTCCAGAAGTACAGAGTTTACTGACAAACCAGCTTGTGGGTATGGTGTTGGGATTTCTGGTACATTCTCTCATATGAATACTCGATCTCACGAGTCCGGTGGTCTGCAGAGGGAGGTCGAGTTGTAACCAGAATGTCAGGAAAAAACCGGATCGGTCCGTGAAGAGTCTGATGGAAGTGGCGTGTCTTGGTCTTTGTCTTGAATGGCCTAAATTTTGATTACAACATTTTTACAGCACAACTAAGCTGTTAAATGGAAGTGAAATTTATAATCATAAATATATTTTATCTTCTGGTTAAAAAAAAGACTTTAATTAAAATTTCAGTTACAGATTATTTTTTTGCCTTTATATGTCCACCTCCAGTGTAAATAAGAAAATGATGGAGATATTATCATTACCCTCACTTCATTTTCTATTTACACTTTTTGTTGTCTCCTTTGCTTCCTCCTCTCTTCAACAGGACCTTTATTTAGTCTCTTATCCAATCATCTCTGTCTTAATGAAATTTCCTGAGTGCTGATCAAAGACGGAGTCTGTGTTCTGTCAAAGAGGAAAGCAGAATGTCATGGTGATCTCAGAGCTGCAACTTGGGCTGCTTTCTTTTGTTTTTCACTTCTCCTCCCAGAAAAATTGCACACACTCAGAAAAGAAGGAGTTTCAGTCTAAAATAGCACATCCATCAGAGGACTTTTATACACATTTACATTGCAGCTCAGGACAAGAACTGGCATGTTTGCTGCTGTTTTATGTAAACTGATAACTGTTCATTTCATATCCATCAGCACAAATCCCCCCCACATGCAAATTTTGGCTAACCTTCTCCTCAAACTCTAAACCCAAACCCATTTCTGGCACACTTGTGGAGAGCTGATCCATTGCTGCGGTGGGGGATGACAGCAACTTCCTCCACCTCCATAACTGGTTGCCGTCTCATTTCAAACTCCATTAGTGGTGTGGCAGCTTAGAAACACCCTAAGTGTATAGTTCCGTGTGTATTTGAGTAAAAGAAAAGAGAAAGACGCATCAACAGGAAGAGAAAGAAACACTATTAACTGTAGGCGGGGGGTCAAGCCTCAGAGTGGACAGATGGGAAACCCCCGGCTGCTCTCAGGAAGTGCTCCCCTGTGCAGCTGAGAAATCAGATTACCTCCTCCAGCTCACATCCCCTGCTGAGTGAGTTTATCTATGTATGTGTGGTTGCTGAGTTTCACGTCATTTGTATAGGAAATATACATAAGAATAGGCAAATGGGCAGCTAGACACCCTGAAACCCCTACCCAGTACACAATATCAGCACTTTGCCATGTTTCACCACCAAGCGGTGGTGCAAACTGATGCTGGAGGCTATTTCCATGCAGATGTCAGGATATGATGGAGCAAAATGGAGATTAACGAGACACTTGGGTGTCAATGAAGTCATTGTCGGGTTTTAGTGGCGCAGAGGAGGTTCCTACCGGCGCCTTGACTTTTTGATAGAGGAAGAGGAGGAAGCCATGTTTACTTTTAAATAGCAGATTGGTTGTTGTCGATCTCAACTAGTATTTGTACGTTAGCCAAAACAAAAAAAAAACCAACAAAAAGCCCCACAGTAATCAGTCAGAGATTGTTCATTTGTCCTCAAACTATAGTTGCTATCTTCAGTTAAGAGCGTTTATAACTGGTTCCCTCTGAGCCATTTTGGTAGTAATATGTTCAAACGCCAGAGAAAGTCACACCTTTGTAACAAAACAAACTTTCATTTGACAATGATTTAAATCACATTGAATGATCAGTTTGACTTAAATCATTCAATTTAAGTCACATTGAATGATCAGTTTGATTTAAATCATTCAATTTAAGTCAATTTGAATGATCAGTTTGACTTAAATCATTCAATTTAAGTCAAATTGAATGATTTATCATTCCAAAATGTACAAATGTTAATAGATAACAAGAATAATTTACACAGAAACAAAGCAAGCACTACAGATCAATATCCTAAAACCAGAGTATTTGATCATAACCAGTTCAAAATGAAAAAATAAAAACGAAAATGTTACTCGGCTTGCAACGTAATGTCACTCAATTAATAGTGTCAATTAATATATATTCATGCTTTTTACTCCTTAAACACACTTGTAATGGACATATATGTTAGTAAAAGCAAAATATGATGTAATTAAAGTTTAATTGTTCTTCTTTTTATGTACAAAACATGTTGGCAGTCTCTCTGAAAGTAAACTCCAGAACCCCCTCAAAACTTTCTAGGTCCTCCAGGGTTAGAAATCACTAATCTGCTGCGTTCTCTTTTCTGGATTTCTGTGTGAGATAATGTGCTAAAGAAAATACTTTAGTCTAAAAATGCCCACACCAACACCTCCTTCCACTCTATCAAAAAGTCTCCTACATTTCCTCTCTTCTTTTTGTGGCACCAGTCACCCAGCCCCACCTCTGACCTGCCACAGCCTGATGATTGATTAGCACCACCAGGAATATTTGTCCACCCTGTTCAGCAGAGGAAGAAGCCCTGTCACTGTGTTTGTGAAGCAGCTGTCCAGTGAGCTGGTTGTTGACATGAACACGCATACCAACAAGAAGTCCCAAAACTACATTTCAGCATATTTTCCTCCCTTAGCTGGTTGTCACTGGGGATTCATAGTAATTACATCGTTCAAAATCTATGTTCTGATTCTTGATCAGTTTCCGCAGGTCCAGATGGAATATCTTATATGGCTCATAATAATATTCATTTTATGACAGAACACAAAGACATTTGGTTTGCATAACAAAACAATAAAAAGCAATAAAAACTGTCTTAATGGTTAATTCATCAAATTATTATTTTACATTTTATTCTGTGGGTTGTAGAAAACAAACCTTTTTGGTCACTACTGCTTCCCCATTACTTTAGCCATTAGAAGCTACTCTGTTAATCCCCTCCTGTGAACAGTTAAAATTAAAACATTTGTTTATAATGTAAAACCCACTCATTTACAGTACTTGTGATATTTTAGTTATATATCTCATTATGTAAATCAAAATTGTGCAGATGAGCTGTGGATTGACTGTTCTCTGCGAATTCTTTTTTTTCTTGTTGTTTTTTTTACTATCAAAGTCTTTTTTTTTGCTAATATTGCTGCACATAGAGCATTCATATAATAGTACAGGAGTTTACCGCCTTGATAATTACAATTTTAAACAGAAGCAGTCAAGGTTAATGGCATTGACTATATTTTGCTCTACAACCTCCATCCTGACGTATTTTACTCGCTGCACTTTGATGTTAGTTATTCATTTATCTGCATTTTGATCAGATTTTTACCCTGAATTCTGCTGCTGGTGTTGCAGTGTTGCTTCTGAACAGAAGATGGTGCCAAACCTGACATGGTTCACTTCAAAGAAAAACAGGTTTCTGAACAGACCATTTATAATAATTGTTAGCAACTTTAAAGAAAGGTTTTCTGAAGCTAGTGGGAAATGGTCTTCAGTTCAGCTCAGTAAACATTTCTATGTTTTGTGTATGTTTGTGTCTTTGCAGCTTACAGAAACTTTGCATGCCAGTTTATTTAGAAGTTTTTATGCCATGTGATGCAATTTTTGCACAAAGTTTATCACTTATTTTAGTTTGACCTCATTTTATGTTCATTGTTGTGATGTTTTATGTACCTCTGAGGTCCTGAAAGTTAGTTTTCAGACATAGATGTGAGAGACAAGTCTCATAAAGGTTTATCTATAAAAAAATCTCCTGAGTTACATAGTTCTACTTTGAAAAATGATTCAATGTCCCTTCACAAGTTGCCTCTTGATGACACGCTTTTTTATGGATGTCAACAAACTTCCAGCATAATTCTGGCTGGATGTTTGGCTACTCTCCTTGACAGAATTGTTTGAGTTTATTTAAATGAGTTGGTTACCTTGCTTTTAAGCATTAACCAACTATGATTTATCATCCTGTTAGTATGGATTTTGTCTTATCATCAAGTTTTAAGAATCAAACCATTAAAGCGAGGTGAAGCTCAAGTATTCAGAGGCAGTCTTAAACTGTTGATACTGTTACTATTGTGTTTATGGTTTGAGTCCTGGTGATTTGTTGGTTTTCCCCTGACTAGAATGACCTGAATGTAAATGTTTTGACAGGAAACACCTAAAGTGAAACTTATATTTGTCTGTATCCAAGAGAGTTTCGTGTTGTTCTGTGTTGGCTCATATGAATGCTTCTGTGATTCTTCCATTCAGTTTGTACATTAAGACTTTTCCTTTCTTCTGAAAGAATATTTTCAACACCCACAACTTTTAAGACTTAGCTATTAAGCCTGGCATAAGGGCATGCAAGGATCCTTAGAGTTTCCCTGTCTGAATGGCTTTTGTTTTGTCTTTTCTTTAGCACAAACCTCCTTCTGAGCCGCCCTTCCACTAAACAGGAAACTACCCTTAGCAAAAAGAGTGCCTATAAGCCAGCCAGTCAAAACAGGCCATATTTTATTTTGTGCTGGACTGACGTTATCATCTCCCAAGCTTTGCTCTTCTCTCGTGACGAGCCAAGCATGATGGAATCTCTATTGATGCTGTCTTAAAGGATTAGAGCTTATTCACTGTTTTTTCCTGACTGCACAGTTCTGAATAGAACCCTGCTGCCACAGTGCCGGGTGTCCTACTGACGCTGAGCTGCCATTATTATCTGCACTGTAGCTATTAGCGTGTCTGAACTCGGATGGTGTTTTTGCTTAAAAGTTTTTTATCTCTGAAATATTTTACGATATTCAAAGTATTTGGAGCCTCTGCCATGTTTCTAAGATATAGGATACAGATTTCCATTTGTTTCTACTGAAGTGCTAAGAAAAAAGTTGCATTTGGAAAAAAAGAAAAAAAGGTTTGTGTGTCTTTGCATGCAAGAAATGGGATACCACCTAGGGATGAGCTCAGAAAAGGTGTGTGTGTGTGTGTGTGTTTGAGAGAGAGAGCGAGTGTAAAGGGGGAGCAGGATCCCAAGGCAAGTATCAAACTTCAAGGACTGTATTAGTGTCAACTTACACATTTGTGGATCCAGTACCACCACAATAAGTCTCCAATCCAACAACATACAGAGCACTAAAAACCTGTCTAACCAGGCCTTTCTTATCCAAGAGTTTTAAGCTTTTTTCCTTTGGTTTGCTGTCATAATAAAAAGGAAATCTTACTGTTTTCCATATGAGTTATACCTGCATGTCAGATTTTACTAGTTTGTTTTCTGTCCAGGTATTCATCTTTCATCAGGTACTTTTATTTTGCTGAACAACAGTGGGAAAGACATGGGGATGCGAGAGGGAGGTGTGTGTGGAGGGTGGAGGGAAGCTGTGTTGGGGAGAGGGAGGGATAGGAGGAAATGAGGGCTCTTTGTGCTCTGCTACCTGGCAGACATCTCCAGCATGTGTCGTCTTGCCTTTTGGCAAGCTGAGACCACCGGCGCCCTTGGAATGCTCTCAGTTCAGGAAATCTCGTTTATTCTCATAAATGCTGCTCTTAACCCCCCTCTTTCCAAAATACTGCTGAATAGCTTGTATATTTTTTGTCCTTTTCATCTAAGTTTGTCTTTATTTCACTTCAATCTTCTTTCTCTAGTATTTGGTCAAAAGACTTTGCTTTCTATATGAAAAACTTTCTCTATGCTTTTGTGGACTCTGTTAATGTGTAGTCAACATGTCTAGATGTCTAAACTAGAGAGAAGGGGGAAAGACATGAAGCAAAGGACCCGGGAATTGAAACGTGGCAATAACCGCTTTACACCAGGCATCGCCTTGAAACGGGTTAGTTTTATACTATGGATAACAGGACACCTTCAAAAAGTTCCGTTCTTGTCTTATCAGTACATTGAATATTTTCACAAAAGTCAAGTGGATCATAAAGACCTTTTTGGCAAATGCTACAAGTCTGCTATTTTTCTTTACAAATTCTGTTTATTATTAAATCATTAACTCTGGGTTTAACTCTGGCAAGAAAGACCTGCAGTTCTTTACATTTTCTGTGTTATTTTGTGACCTGCTGGATGTGTCATTGATCTTCCGAGTAATTTTAGTAATCCAGCCACTCCAAGAAAGATTCAGCACACATATTTAGTTAGCTAAATATGTGTGCTTTAGTGTCAATACTGAAAATGTCTTATGTTGAAAAATCTCAAAAACTTATGTACATATGCAAATTTGTACGCTGACTATCTCACATCTTGAACGTTATGTTGAAAAACTAACATTTATTCTATGATAAAATAGTTAACATTCTCGGACAGCAAATAACCTTTTTGTTGAAACAACTAAGATCTTACATTTGGCTACCAATGAAATAGCTAAAACCTTGTGCTGAAACTAACTGACCAATCAAATAGCTAATTATGGTAAAACACTTTGCTATCAGCAAACTAACTTACAACTAGATAGTAGCTAGGGAGTTACATCCACATAGCATTTACATTTTCAACATCTTACTCCACTCGTGGGTTAAATATCTGACACAAGAGGTTTATGTACGGATAGGCTATAAACTCTCATTGCACTCTCAGTGCAATGAGAGTTATTGGAAATTATAGCTAACATTTTGGAAACAATAAATATTTTATACTGACAAGTTAATTTGAACTTTGAAATAGAGGATGCATAGGACTGAACAGTCTGAATAATAGATAAATATCGAGTCTTTTCATGATTGATAGGCAGAAACTGATCTACTTGGTGTATCTCCTGTCTGTTCAATTATCATGGAATAGGAAGGAGACATCACTCATCACCACCAGGATACAGTCAGCCCCTCATACCAAATAGAAGTTGGTCAGGGGGCCAGCTGGGGGTTTCAACAAATAATACCCTCTTTGTATGTTTGAAATATCCCCTACAGAAGCCCCCTGAGCCTGTAGGCTCAGCTCTGGGGATCCCAACACCACATTAAGAGCTGCTTACAAGTGGATAAGGTGTAAGACTGAAGGAGGAGAGGAGGGGTGGTGCGGTTAATGTCTCTAAGGGAGCTACAGTGTGCCTCCTGTTTTTTCCTGTGATATAAAGCCGGTTTGTGCTCTCGTTTCTGAGCACATCAACAGGTTCAGTGCCGTGTTCAGAGAATGCTTAGACAAATGGGCTATTATTTGCTGCAGTCATTTCAGTGGGGACTGGCCAGGCCAGGGGAGAAATGGGTTACCGCAGTATATCCTTTGCTGGCTTCAGTCGTCTTCATCAGGATTAAGTTACCCATTGAGGATGACCATTTGGCTGTCAGAGCCCAGGTTCTGTTTCAATGTGCTTCTGCTCACTTTTTTTTCTGTGCTGAATAGGAATTATTAACATGAGGACTGAGACATCAACGTATGATTAATGTTTCACTTCCTTATGTAATTATATTTCAAACAATAGTATTTCATCATGAAGTTATTGTGAGCCTAAAATATGTGCAAAATACTCTTTGTACACAGTAGATGAATCAAATAGAAGACACTGCATTTTTCTTGTTATGTGTCCTGATTTATATTTAAAATTGTCTCCTAACTTTTAAATGCAGTTCATCTGCTGTTTATAGCCTTCTTAGACCAGAGGAAAATCCAAGAGAAAAACGTTTGTAAGTCCTTTAAGCAAAACCCCCAAAATTGTTGATCAGGCTGCTTTAAATGATTCTGAGAAAGGCAGGATACTCTGAAGCAAGACAAAAAATTAGCCTGTTACTGTAACTCCTATATACATTCTCCAGAAACCTTGTTGGCTTCCCAAAATTACTTGTTTTATTTGGCCAACTCAAAGGTAACTGGTGCATGGTGTAGATTACTGGTGTTTTTATGAAATGTTTTGTTGATTAAACGTTTCAGCACTTGTTAGTATACTTTGTAAAATGTAAAATTTATCAGTATCCAGCCCATATGTTTTAATTCTGCTTTAGCTGGCCAAATTTGTTCATTGGTTCCCACAAATGTAAGCAATGTGGCAACGATTACTGAGATTTAGTTTCAAAGATGTTTATCCTTTGTTTGTTTAGGAAGTGGGTAGTGCTTAACTACATGAGGATAGCGCCAGTGACCATTCCTGACCTCAGATGTTGCTGCACACTGCAGAAGCTTGGCAGGCTAGAGCAGTTTGAATTTCTATTACTATCCATATCCTCTTTGGTTGCTTTGCTTGTGGAAGAATAAAACCATGAGAGGTTTAGTCAATGGAGTTTGCAAATTAAATCAGTTCAGGATTTTTTTTATTTGAAAGTATCTAATAATAGTTAGCAGAGGTCAGGAAGAGAGATAGAGCAGGTCTTTGGGGCCCTGTGTCCCTGCTACAAGGACTTGGCAGATGCGTCGGAAAGAGGATGATGGCAGGATGTCACCTCATTTCCTCCTCCACAGGACCTGCTTGATGAATGACCGTGTGAAAAGTTTTCTGCTTTTACGTCTGTTTGTGTATGTTTCTGTTAATAGTGTTACAAAAAGAGGGCATCAGCAATTTTTTTTTTGTTGGTTCCCACCTTGTCATCTCAAAAGCCAAAGTATTTTATGGCTTGTCAGGAAGTCCCCCGGAGCTTTCGCATGCCTGAAAAAAAGCCTTGACTCAAGTGGGATTGGGGGTTGAACGGGTCGAGGGAATGTCCCACCCATGAAATGCTCTTGTGTATTTGTTGTGTCAAAAGGGCATCGGGAGGTCCCGTTCTAAATCCTGTTGTCTGAGAAATCAAAGAATTTCTGAGCCTGTCCACTGTCCTTTGGGTCAGTCCGCAGAACTAATCTCTTTCATCTTCTCTCTTACTGGCCGGGAAGGTGAGACGGGTGGCTATGATGAGGGAGCTCTGGGGTTGTTAGCACCTCTGTGTCCTCTTCCTCCTCCGTTGCCCCAGGGAGAAGTGGCTCAGCCCTTCTTTACTATCCCCTATACCTCCACTGATCCCTCTGCACTGCTTCCTCACCTCCCTCCCTCTCAGCTTGGAGCACAACTGCTTGTTTCCTCCCTCCCTATCCTTTCCCTCACTGGGCCTCTGAAGTTGGCCTGCCTTCACTTTGGCTTTCCCCTCTTCCTTCCTTCCTCAGTTCCTCCACTAATAGCTCCCTTGTTCCTGGCTAGTCAGGGCTGCCAGTTGAGCGGTCATTCGTGGAAGATTCATTCCCGGCACAGTAATTGTAAACAGACAGAAGAGACAGAGAGGGACCTTCAAACATTTACTGCTTGCAGACAAAAAGCAGAATGGAGGACCTCTTAGCTTTGTCTTGTTCTTGAACTCCTTTATGATTCTCACTTGTATTGTTTTTGTTTTACCTATCTTTCACTCTTATCTTTATCATCTTTATTACCTCAACCCACAGGCCTTCCCTCCTTTTCTGCTTCACTCTTTGTCCCTCATAATTCATGCCCTGCTTTACAATGTGTGTCTTGTTTCTCCACTAAATGTTGCGTGGAATTATGTTATATTCTCAATTGTTTACTAGAGCCCTGCTACATAATCGAGTTGCTGTTTGGCCCTTTTAGAAGTGGAAATGCAAAGTAAATACAATACATAATGTACCTTTTAAGAGTAAAAGTTGGATTTTATTGAGGTTTTTTTTTTTGACACAAAACAGGGAAAATTCTACAGTTTTCCTTCTTTTTTGTTTTTGTTTCTGTACAAATACAAATCTATTTTCATAGTTTTTGATAAAACTTTATTACTTAATTTGACCCTGCAATTAACTCATAAATGTAAACCGAGTCCCACCACTAATTTAAGTATAAAATCACACTAAAAATGTTGGAAAATAAGTATTTTGGATCATTTTAAAGTGACATATATGTATATTCTTTTAAACCTATAAACTTCCATTGTTGCCTCAGTGACGAGGAAATGGGTTTGTTAGCTTGAGGAAGCAGTAAACATGAGACAGGATGACACAGTGGGAATGTGTGTGTAAGTGAGAATCCACTAGTGCCAGGCAACCGAACCTGTCCCTGACCTCAAGTGATTCTCCCTGAAGCCCGGCTGCGAGCCGTCAGCAGTGGTTGCTCTTTTCCCTCCTGTTATCTCCTCTAACTCTGTCCTCATTTTCTCTATTCTTTTTCTTTCCCACACTTATCTCTCCTGCATACTGAAAATCCAGCAGTAGTTGTTTGGGGAAAAGATCTCCCTGGTGTTATCACACTCGGCATGTTTTGGAACCAGCAGTCTTTACCCCTTATGTCTGTTTCAACAATCATGCAGTTACAGTTTCCAGCTGCTTTCTGTGCCTTTTTTTCATTTAAGGTCATAGGGGCCGCTATAAACATACAACAGTGTGCAATGACTGTATTATACTCTGTTTTCACTTACATTCTGCTTTTTGTTGCATGCAATAAACATGACTGTTGTTTATTGTGGTTGTGGGTAAACATTTGAATTAAGGTCATGTGCTTTTATGAAGACTTCTTTTAGCGTGGGCAAATTCTCATTTTTCATACAGAAAGTAATATTTAAAGGAAAAGTCAGCACGGGTTACATTTTCCTGTCCATATGCTGTTGCTGGACTTTTAAAATGACAAAAATGCACAATGAAGGCACATTGTTCCACGTTCTACATACAGTGTGAAAACTGTAAGTAGAGCTGCAGAATATATTGAATGGCAGTCACCGCCACAGTTTCAATGTTTTCAGAATTGCACTTGCTTGGAAGCAATGCCACATGGTTTGGATGCAGCCTTGGATTTACTTTGTGTTTTTTTTTTTGTTTTTTTTTTTCAGCTTCTGATATGGATCAGAGAGCCCAGAAAGAGACATAGGGCATGTAAAGTAAACCTATACTAGTGAGTAAATTCAGTTTGATCTCAATTGATATTGAAGTCATTGAAATATTCAGTACTAATATCCCAATCTAATACAGTGTAGCCCTAACATAAATGTTGGGTATTAAGGCCTAATGTGGGGAGAAAGAAGGAGACTGACTGTTTTCTGCCTGTACTGCCCTTGATTATAGTGTATGGTTTCTTTCAAGACAAACACGGCGCTCCAAAGAGAGCATGGCCAATTGGTCCAAGCCTGAATTGAAGCAAAGGGAAATGGAGAGAAACCAATTAGGAGACGGAAACCACTAATTAAAAGCTGCATGCTCTACAGATTGCATCAATTTTATTTTCTTTAGCAATGGCCAGAGCCATAATTTTAGAGCTTGCACGGATGCCAGTTCACATTCCAGGACAGCTGCCTTCTGTGTTTTTGCACAGAGGCAGCACTGTCTGTCTGCACTTCTCCCTGGTTGGCACTTCAAGCTGAGGAATACAAACAAAAAAACACGCAAACCGAGAAAAGTTGGAAAAATCCTTGCCATTCAGAATAGATGAGAAACCATTCATTAGAAGTTTACAACAAGAGTCTGTTTGCAGAAATGTTTCCACTTCCTGGATTAGGTTCCTTGGAGTGCCGCCAGTACATTTTGTGTGTTGTGAGTCGGAGATTGCATTATGCTCGAGTGGTTTGGGTGGTTAACCAATACGCTTGCTTTGGAAGGCTGCAGGGAAACGTTGAGCACCTGAGGAAAGCCACAGGGTTTCTCTTGAACAGTGGGCTCACAAAAGACTTGGGCCTGCACTGGCAGAATGCTTGCAAAGTAATGCTGTTTAGTTGGCAGAATGACCCAGAACACTTGTCTTTGGGCTGCTATGGTAAACCCAGGATACACAAGGCATTTTTTGTTCTTTTGTGGTCAAAGCAGATAGGCAGCACAGAAATAGGTATCCAAGTGAGCCAAAGCATCTCTAAACTATTTAAACAGTTCCTTGGCAAATGTTGGAGTGCAATAAAATCAGCTCTTTGGAGAAGTTTTATAGTCTTGAATACAACATGAAGTAGATGAGATAAGATCTTTATGAGAAATTTTTTAATTCCTTTTACTGGTATTGATTTTTTCATCTTCCCGAAAGTAATCCAGGTGGTTTTTGTAGCACCCAAGATATAAAAGTGAGTAAACATACCAGCAGATGGACACATAGCAAACAGACCCTAAGACCCCATGGCACCATTTGCTTGGGCAGTTGTCCCATTTTGTCAGAATACACAAGTGTGCGCTGACTCCTCTCGTCATTGCTTCCTTTTCAGCAGCACCCACAGTGACACTCCAAGGAAGATTAAGTACTTGAACACTTTTTCTTTTTTTTTTAGATGCAGAAAAAAGTCAAAAGCGAGGAAATATATAAGTCCTTGTCTCTTTCCTTCCATTCCAGTAATGTTTTTTCCAGACCTCAAATGCTGGAGGTTGACCTTCCTTCTCAAACTGGATTTTTCCTGTGCCCTGCACCTTGGATTTCAGGAAATGTACAAAACAGGATAACACAGCAACATATTTCTTGTCACTTTATCTTTTCCGAGAAAACACTTGAGGATCTAATGAGATCAGCAGCAGAAGCTACCGTGTTTCTACTTTTTTTGTGTTCCTTTGTAATTTTGTCAGAGTGGTATTCTAATCTAAGCTCAGTGAAATTTATCATAACATAAAGTGCTACACTGACACGCTAAAATTTGAGCTAACATATATATTTTTTTATTAATGGAGCCATCCTCAACTATTCACGCTTTGTGTTAAAATAACCTTTACATATTTTCAAATTTAATTGTAGTTAAATAAAAAATTATAAACATCCACCCCATAGTATGAGTACATTTATTGACTAGTAGTCAGTGTAGAAATTAGATATAACAAAATAATACATTTCAATTGGACAGTACTCAGAGGGAGGAATCTTTTAATCTCCCAAGACTGTCAAGAGACCTTAGTCCTCTCTTAGGATAAGTTTGATAGATGTTGTGCTGGTTTGTTGATTTGGCTATAAGTTTTTCATTGCCCTATTGAGTAATTTCAATTTTTTTGCCACAGACCTCCAGGTTTTTAATAGACCTCAGAAGCTGGCGCACATCATCCCAGATCCTCCTTCATATTTAATAACATCCCCCATCATGCCATTGGATCTTGTTGTACTTCAAGATTCACAGATTTGGGTCTGCAATGCTCTGTTGTTGCCTTCCTTCACGTTTGACAGTTTAGTTTATTTTCATCTCCATATGCTGAACTATCTCACAAAAGAATGAACTAGTGTTTCAGTAATTCAACTGGTGGCCTCCTTGAGCATTAACCTTAATGTCCCACATGGTCATATGAACTTTAAATATTGAAAACACACAAAGAATACACACAGAACACTGAATTTGACATCCTTCACTCCGGTATACATGTACTATTCAACACTTACAAGATCTGACAGCACTTGATGCTCCTCAAAACCAGCAAAACAGTTGTTTTTAAATCCACAAACAAAAACCACAAGGTAATATAAAATGTGACAACAGCTTTAGTTTCATCTGGCCAACATGCACAGTTCTAGACAAAGTCCTAGCTGCGTCTAACAAACTTCACATGTTTAGCTTGTGTTCCTTTTGGGTAGGATGTGATAGACTTACTCTTACCAAACCTTAAAAAATTGATAACATAGAGACAGGATCTATCTCTCAGAGTTCTAGTTATAATAAACTTTTTTTTCTGATTCTACATATGGACATATTAAAGAACATTGAAAAAGACAAATGAAAAGCCTGTAATCAGGCCTTGTATTACGATTATGTGCTTTGGAGCCAGCTGCCCCCAAGTTTGATGTGACTTGCATGTTGAAACGTTCAAAGCTAACGGTCCCTGAGCTCCTCTGTAATTAGTGGCCAAAATGCCTTGTTTGTTACTGAAGCCAGTGTGGGGTTTGCATATTGTTCAAGACAGAGGCTCCATTGAAAAACACAGGAGCACATTTCAACCTTTTCTGTATTCCTTGGCTCTTTTCATTTGAGTGATTTTCCACTAAGCAGCAACCATTGGAAGTGGACTGTAGAGAGTATGCAATCATTTTACCTCTAAGCATGTGACTCTGCTATGTATTGTATTTTTAGCAGTTATTGACTTCACAAACTTTATGCCAAAAGTGATAAACTCTTAGATATTTAAAAACAGCTTTCCCAGCCATTTCCTCAATGCATTTTTAGTCAGAACGGGTTTCATTGGAACAGCTGGTCACTGTACCTGTCACTATTTTTGGTTTGACCATAACTGTGTTGCATTCATCGTCCTACTTTCCAAGTTCCTTTAACATGTTTGGTTTTTCCTTTTCCACAATCAAGGGGGAATTATCTGTCTTCCGGAAAAAAGAGGGAGCCCACTAATTTTAGATTGACTTGATTGAGCCTTGGGGCCAAAGGGATCAAACCCACATCCGCTGAAAACCAGGGATGCTAATTCTAACCATAACATAGCTAACATATGTTTTGCTCTCCCCAAGCACTGATTTGAAACCTGCTTGAAGCGGAGCTTTGGGTCGGCTGCCTTTTCCACTGCACTCGCTGCAAAGGACCTTTCTTTCTTGTGGCATGTTTTGTGGGTATTGGCCCACCATGTGTATATTTATAGAGACTGGGTCATGACACATGTACATAGAGTACTTGTTCTTTTCTAAAGTTATTTCTCTAGCCATTTCCTAGTCCTTTATGTTTTTGTAAGTGTCAATGTAGACATTTTAATATAACATAATTCATTTTCAGGATGCTGAACCTTAATTTAACAGAATTTGTCAGGAACCCTGTGTAAACGTCCTTGTAAATTTCAAGTAAAGACAAAGTTCTATGAAATCCATTTTACTATTAACTTGCCTGGAAAGTTAAAGAGGACTTTATAAAACCCGGAGTATACAAGCAGAGTATAGACTTTTGAATTTAATGACTTCTCTGTTTTCACCTGTCTCTCATCCATGCAGCAGCACAGAGCTCAAGCTGTAATAAATAGTAGGGCTTTTATTCAGTTTACGTGCTTCTACAGGAGAACATTTTGAGTTAATAAAAATGTCCATTTTTTCTGGCTTCAATTCCACAGTCTTCAAATTTAACCAATATGAGCAAGCACAATTGTTCAACGACTAGAAAAATGTGTAAGCTCCTCAGTTTATGTGAGCTCTGAGATCTTGGAGATGTACATTGTCTTCCACTGAGTCCTACATGACATACCCAAAGTCTGTTAGGTTCTACCTAACAGACTTTTCCACGATGGAAAAGTCTGTTCCATCGTCTGTTAGGTCTGTTAGGTTTTACCTAACAGACTTTGTTTGTTCCTGTACATAAAACTTGTTGACACCAGACATTTTGGTATTTAATCTGTCTGAAACATGTTGGTGTTTAATATTGCAATGCTACAGACAAATACAATCAGCATTAGCTTCATAGAGAAGCAGCGGTTGTTGCTTATTGATTTATGGAAAAAGCTTGAAGGCAACTTCTAAACAAATGGTTTTACAGTGAGCAGGATAATTCTCGGGTTGAATCAGTCAATCTTCCCATGAGTGGATGCCCCAGCTAATTCAGCCTGAGGGCTTAATTAACAAGATAAATGTTCAAAGTTTGTGACAGTAAAGTGAAAAAGAGTCTGAACAAGTGTGGCTGATTTAGAAGGGTTGCCAGAAAAAAGATTATTTTTTCTAAAAATAATAAGACAAATATTGAACATTGCTTACAAAGTGGATTATGAATGAATTAGAAGACTTCTCTGGCCAGAGACCAAAGTGGAGAAATTAGTTCTTGGGAAAACATTTGGTTTGTACCTAGAGTGAGAATTTCAACAAATGTTGGGGCTTCTTTTTCTCATTGTGGCCTTCAGCTGTGGAACAGTCTTCCAGAAGACCTGATGGCAGCTGAGAGTTTGCAATTTTTGTATAATCGACTTATATTTGTTCATTTTGCTGCTTTTTTAAGTTATTAATAGTCGTAGAGACATTGTTTTTCCTTTATCGTAGGTAGAGATTCAAGACATGAGATTAATCCACAGCTTTGCATCACTCATTTTGTAATGAGTTCACTGCTTGTGAAAACTTAGATATAAGCAAAAAATAAAAGTTGCCCCAAACTGCAGCATGTCAGCATTTAATAACAGACATTCAATAATCAAGCAAGACCGTCCATTATCAGAGGTTTGTCACCAGAAGCAATCCAGGGATTCTCCTGGCATGGAATGAAATGCATGACGAATGGTCAGCCTCATACTCTATCTTTGGTGTCTTCAAAGGAAGCCTAGTAATAATAATGCTGGTAGTGGTTTGTCCCCCAAGGCCTGCTGTGGAGATGCTTAGCCGTAGCTGACCAATTACTTACAAAGACAGCCTTAGGAAGAAGGCACTTGGTGTGGATGCCAGAGGAACAATCTCCACTCCCTTGCACCCGCCCACCCATTCCGACTAATGGCTCCAAGCTAAACTCTGATCCACAGCTGGCTGGAGCCCAGAGGCCATTCTCAGCTCCAAATCTGGCTTGGTGTCGCCACTTTTCCTGTTCAAACTTACTGATACTATAACTTGTCGAGCTGAAATTTTACCACGTGTTTATTGGTTGAGGGGGGATTTGATAAACATAAGTTTCAGGGACTTTTGTTGTTTTTCTTGGAGAAAAATGGGAGGAAGTCACTGCATATATCCTGCAATTTTTAAACTGCAATGCACAGGAGAAGGCAGTTGCTCTCAAATGGATAACAGTTTCATTAATGACACTTACAAATCCTATTTATGCTTTCCTGAAATGACAGAGCTGTTAAACACGGATGTTTACCTCTAAGCTCCTATTAGCTGCCTGCATGCCTGTATGCCGTGCAGCAGCCGGGGCTTTTAAGCTTGTATATTTAGAGTCTCACAGACAGGAGACTTTTCAGGCGCCTGATATTTATTGTTTGCGAGGCGCTATAAAACAATGGGTGTTTGTGGATCGGCAAAGGCAGGAAGTATACAGGATCCTTTCTGGAAAATATACATAGCCAAGTCACTTCATTAGTCTTCTCTTGTACAAGAGCATGAGAGGGATTTAACACAATCATAGTCAATAAGGGAAGTCAACTAGCTAAGAGTGAGGGACTATTCATCATTGCAGATACTAAGTATGTTGCCGGTTGAGCGAGCACGTTGTGTCATCTGTAGAGTCTTCCTCAATCCTCGTGGCTTAGTCACCATCTGGCCAGTGTTTCCGTGCTAAAGCTGTGAGATGAGTAGGGTCTAATTCCTACACACTAAAGCATTACCGTCTGTCCAGGGCCCACAGAGACAAGATGGTCGCCAGGTGTCTTCCTGTCTTCAAAGTGTCGGTGTCGTTAATCATGCCCCCCGCCCCTTCTTCTTTGTGTCTCACATGTGTTTTATTTTCCCGCACCCTTGCCACACATACTCATCTCTTAATCCCTATTTCTTTATTTTTCGACGGTCTGTCACCCAGCTGCATTTCCTGCGGGGTTTATTTACAGTTTGGGCCCAATTGGAACCACATTGGGGAGCAGTGTGCCATCCTAATGAATTCACTCTGATCCAAGTTGGTGTGTGGTACACAGCAAGACTTTTTGAGGATATAGCCCTGTCTGTTCATAGTTAATGGTGCTTTTTGTTTTCATGTCTCCAACTTTATTTTATATTCTTACCATCTTCAGTCCATCAGCTTTTTCAGAGAGAATTTTACTTTTGTAACATGTATGTATGACTACCATGTATGAGCAAAACTACATTCCCCCCTGGCCTTTCATGGCTTCAGTAAAGCACTCGTCTAGCTTTATAAATGTAGAACTGGGGAGCGGCATTCATGAGCTTAAAACCTTTGCCAAATCCTTTTCAGTTTACAAGCCAGCAACAATCCAAGCTATAAGTTAGTGGGGGAAAATAAGTATTGAATACGTCATTTCTAGTGAGGCTATAGACATTAAATTTACACCAGATGATGGTAACAAACCAAGTAATCCACATATCTAAAGAAATCTACTCAAATTCCTCTGGTCAAGTTATTTATTTTCAGTAAATTAGAATACTACTAAAAAGTTTAAGTCAGAAATTCAATACAGACTGATGTTTTCAAGCCTGTATGTCTCCGAATTATGGTGATTTTCTGCTTGCAGCTAATGAAAGCACAACATTTGGGATTGTAAGACATCAGAAGAATACAACTATATACTTCCAATACTGAAATGTTGGCTTGATTAAAAGTATGTTTAACCCAGTATGTTTAACCCTTACTTAAAGTTTTTTTTTCTTTTAATCTGAAAAATGAAATAAAAATCTTTTTAAAATACTTTCTTTATGGCTGTATTTGGGGTCATTGTCTTGCTGAGAATTCATTAACAAATACTGAAAGACAACCCACACAATGATATTCCCACCTTGAAACTTAAGTGTTGGTGTTGTGTCTCAGAGATAATGTCCAATGTCAAGTTTGTAATGATATTGAGAGAGTTCAGTTTTGTTTTTATAAGATGATACTATATTCTCCCTGTATTTAGTGGACTTCTCCAAATGTTCCTCAGTAAACTTAAACAAGTTACAAAATACTTGTTTTTCAACTGTGGAGTTTTGTGAAGAGAGTGTGACTAGAGGTCACTTCAGTTTAATGCAGTTAAATTTTTGTTGTTTTTGCGAAAAAACGTCTTTTAATTTTGGTTATTTTTGGAGGTATTGATAAGTCAGTGTCCCATGCCTTTTTGACAACCTAGAACCTTGAAGAACTAGACGACAAAGGGGGAGTGTTAATATAAATTCTACTTTTCTGAGCATTTTATCATATTATAATGTTATTCCATCATTAAAAACTTACCCGGCGTGTTGCTTTGATTCTTTCATGCATGTTTGAGAAATACTTTAAGGCATCAAATTATGAAATTACATTTCTTTTAAGTTCTGTGCAATATATACAGCATTTCTATAATAACTGAAGGTAACATAGTTACTTGATTGTACAATTTCATTGCATAATGTGCCTGAAAATGCATAACACCACCCTTTGTCTTGCACTCAAAAGGCTTGGATTGCTTTCTAAATACTGACAGATTTCAGCTATTTTCTTGCTTTCTGTTTTTTGACACTTCCTTTACTCACATCTTTAGTATTTTCATTTTGGCATTACTCTCTTATGCATAATTTATGAACTTATTTGTTTTCATGCCTTTGTGTGTGGATTACTTAGGACCCATTACCAGTATTTTGTGCTGTGACGCAGAACTTTTCACCGATGTGTGTTTAGGGAGATTTGTTTTTAGTCGTGAAGATGTGCACATCCTCCATGTGAACTCTGGTTCTTTGTAGTTCTTGTCAAGGTTGAATCTGTATGGGGTTTTTTTTCAGCTCTTTTGGAATGTAATTTGCCACATTTGCTGCCAAGGTCTGGTTTCATTAACGGTGCAGAGGGTGCACTTTTGATGCCCTCAGTGACGCAAGCTGAACGGGTAGAAAAAGAACTCTTTCCTTTCGAAAAGCACCAGAGGGACTATTTCTGTAGCTTTAAATTGTTAAAAGGGGGGATTGGTGCAGAGAGAGGAAGGAGAGAGGGTGGGGGGGCATCATTCGGTTGTGAGCAGCAGACCGTTTCACGTGCCAGATCTGTAATGCTTTCCTCCGAGCTGGGAGCTGGCTGAACTCTAGACCGTGGCGTTCCGGGAGAGGAAGTCCCAAGCCTGGGGAGTTTCAGACATCCTGTTTTCGGAGTGCCATTGGCTAATATCAGGGCTGTTGCACGCCACCTGCAGACTGCAGGATCACATCTGCCAAAATAGCAAGGACAGCGGCCAAATGTCATGCAGTTGTTGGGTCTCAGAAGCTGCCTATCATTCTAACCATAGTTCAGATTGTTATATGTAAAAGTAATCACTCCTTTAATTTTTCTTCCAACTCAGTATTTTATGAGGATATCATTTTGAAGTAGCATTTTTTTCATCAGCATTTTATAATACAGCATATGTTCTCATCCTTTCTGTGGTTTTAGAAACATTTTGTACTTAAATGAAAGAATGCATCTAACACAATTTCCTGATTCACTTCTTACGGTTATGTAACTAAAGAATGCATCTTCCATCAGTACTATTCAGCTCTTTATCAGGGATCTGCTGTGATGTAACAGCATGTTTACTTTCTGACCAGCTCTCTCTTGTTGAAGACCCCGGGAGCTAATGGGTCAGGAAGTTTGGGAGATATAGCGCTTCCTTGATTGTTGCTATTTAGTACAACAGGAAGAGGTCTGTGTCAAGCCCCAGATCATTTCTTGATCAACCTGGTGTATTCACCGGTCCACATGGAATCAGATCTTTCCTCTGCAAATGGCTGCTCTGTATGTGACCTTTATCTCAGGGTACTGTACTTTGGTCACACTGAGCAATGTCCCCTGCATTTGTTTCTTGCAAATTTTGTATAAAACGCTAGGATTTACGCAATGGCAAAAGCAGGAATTCATGTGAATATTTTACAACTGTTGCTTTTTTTCTTGTAGTGTTTCTCATACATTGTTACACACTTTAAAGTGCGTGAAAGAAAATGGCGTGGTGTCGTAGAGCTGTGGGAGACTCATCTGGCAACCGTTAACTGGACAGAATGGCCCTAAATGCTGAGGGGGCTAAACTTCTAACCCCAGGAAAACACCAATAGACCCTGGTGGGCTAACTTCAAAGGACCAGCACATCAAACAAACCCAAGAGTGTAGATAAAAAAAAGTTGAGTATTAACCCTACCATTTGTCAGTTTGCTGATTTATATACATTTTGTTCCCATTAATAGATTTTTTTTTCTTAGCAGACCACAGGGTTTATGCATTACACTTAATAGTAGGTGTGGTCAGTGTACATGCAGGCTATTTCTGCTGCTGATATTGGCACCATTTAGACTAAAGTCATATTTAACATTTCATCTCATGTAGAGGTGCTTACCCATTTTCTCCATAAAATTAAAAATTACAAGGAAAATCTGTCTGTATGTTTTATTATCTATCTTCAGCTCCTTTATATCTCTATATACCCCTCTCCTTTCCCATCTGCACCTCCCTCCAGCCCTGACGCTAGCTTGTCTGAGTGGCCTTTTGCCATGCATTCCTCCCCTCCCTGTTTGGCCTCTGTCTCAGGAAGTGGCCCAATTAGTGCATAAACACCATGGAAGAGATGAGGAGGCGGGGGTTGGGGTTTTCGGGGGGTTAGTACTGCTGATGGTGATGGCGGTGGATAGGGGCTCCAATTACGTCTGTATGGACGTTCGGGACCATGGTGTTGCATAGAAACTCATGCCTCCAATTTACTCTACATGCCAGTGTGTCCCCCACAGTGGTGTTGGAAATCTTTGATGGAGGGAAAAGTAAACGTGTGAGATTCAAGTAAAAAACCAGTAGAGCAATGATTCTCCATTTTTTTAAGTCAAATTTCCAAGACATTTTAAAACACGGCTATGATAGAGGGTTATTTATTAAAAACGTGTTATGGTTTGTCACAAAGACATAACACATTAAAAAATATATGTTAATGTGAACTTGTGTCCTGTTGCTCAGGACTCAAAGTCTGAGAGGTATAGAAGTTAGCATTGGGCACCAATGTTAGCATGCTAATGTCATGGCTAACCTTAGCATTACCATTAAAACTTGTCAAGTATAAGATCATTTAAACATTAAAACCATGTAATTGGCAGATGGTGTAGTCTTCTGTTTAACTTGGCATCAAATGCAGAACTATTGTTTTAAATGTAGAAGCATGTCTGCACATGATTTACCGATAGCACTGCCATGCTAGTCAGTCTGGTATATTCCACAGTATACAACCTTTGCATTGTATTTTTTCAGTGCCACTCACCTGTTTCTTATACACCGGATAAAAAGCTGTGTTTGAAATTTCAAACTTCTTTACAAAATTGTTTATATACCATTAGCCGAGTACAACCTCAAGAATGCAAATATTAGCTGCTAACGCTGTTAAAAAGTTAGCATGAAGTTGTTGAGTGTAAATTGTCATTTTGATAACTAAATATTGCATCAAGGATAAAGTCATTGAACCAAACACATTTACAACTGCTAGTACAATAACTTTGCAAAAAAAACAATGCTAAATCAGAATAATGTTTTGAAGAAAGGGCAGCTTCACATTTTTGTCTCATTAAAAGGAGTGAACGCCTACTGCAAACTGTTATGACTGGGTTTTTAATGCCCTCTGACAGAAGAACAACACATTACTGCTGTACAGAGCAACCTTCCTCCTGATATAGGCCAGTGCCAACTGATGTGACAAATTAGCACAAAGTAAAGTTGAGTCTAAATCAGAGGCCATCAAGTTCAAACTGCAGTCCTCAGATCTGAAAAAAATAAATTTACCAGGTTTGAAATGGCTTGTATAAAGCAAGCAAAGGACAAGTATACAGATCATCCAGCATTTGCATTTCCTAGTGAAACATAATCAGGTTTGTTTACTGATTTTTATCTATTTACATCCTGCCAGACCTCTGTGTACTTTCATTCAGACTATGTTTGTATGTATACTGCAAGTCTCTTACTTTTGAGTTTGCAGAACTATATATGCTTTTTGTCAATATGAGTACAATTAAAAGGTGGGATGTTCTTTGCACTCAAATCAATTTACTTGATGGAATTTCACTTTCTCTTTTTGGCATGTTATTGTTTTCCTCAAGTGACGTATGCTCATGTATCTGCGGTCAAAACTATTTGTTGAATGAGTTCTACAAACTGTGTGCACTGTAGCCTCAGGACAGGAAATGAGTTATCTGCAAAACAAGCACTGCTCATTAGCCTTTTTTGATGATAAACTCAAGCCAAATATTTTATAGCTAAGAGCCTACCTAGTTTTATTTTAAGGAGTTGCTTTTATTAGGAAATGTACAAATTTTTCACTGCTGTTTCACTTTGTATAATCATGCAGTGCACAGTATTTGTATTTCCTCTTGCTGCATTTTTCTAATACCCAAGTCGGTGGGTGTATTCAGTTGTAATAAGTTGTATATTTTACGTCTAAATATAATTTTTGTAAAGTTTTCTGTATGGGAGATTTATCTGGTGCAGAAGTACAGCAAGCCATGGAAAAAAATATTCACACGCCTTAAGCCTTTAGGCATTTAGTCACACCAATACTTTACAAGGCACTCTAGTTAGTGTATATAGTTCACCTGGTTACAGATTTTCTGGTCATTTGGTCACAGAGAAACAGTCAACCCTCATTTCCTGGTGCAAAAGGGGAGCTGTACATACGTCACAGCCCGGGTGGATAAGTGAACATGGTAACCATGAATTCACCTGTGGAGGGACAGATTAAACTCTATGACCCCATATAAAAAATAACAATATCCGCTTAGTTTGTGATGATTGACACTTACTGAAGGAAACAAGTTTATTTAATTCTCTTTAACTTAATTTTCAAAATTGGGATGTTTTAATCTTGCCTTCTTATCAATCAAGTCAATCCCTTGGTATTTCTCAGGTTTCTTGTGTCCCTTTTCCTGATGTTTCCATCACTGGGGATGACAATAGCTGTTTATCAATGATCATACATCAGCATTTTTTCTGTATCAGGATGGCTCTTAGTTCGGTCATTATCAACCGCCTTGGGACCGCCACTTTGACCTTGGAGTCTCCAATTTGGATTCCACACAGATGTTTCTGTACACTATACCAGCGACTGGCTTCCATTGGTTCCATTGCTTCCCTGCATAATTACTGTATGTGTGCAGCAGAGCAGTATTCCATATGGCTGTCATTGTGGATGAAATACTTTGGGTAGACCCTCTGAGATGCACAGAAATACCAACTCGAACTGGAAAAGCAGTTTAAATGCACTTCTTTTTACATAGTGCACAGTTAACATCTGGGGCTCAAATGGACTTCATTGAAACAAGGGACAGCTCAAATTAAGTTTTGCTTTGCCTAAATTTTCCAACGGAAGATTTATTAAAAGTATGATATGAAGCTTTGGTTACTTCAAAAAAAAAAGAATGTAAGTATGATTATTGATGTACTAAGCCTCAGGAAAGGGGCAAAAAGGCTGAAATGGACAAATGATGTTTTAGGAATGTTGCTGAAACCAAGCAGCTCACAGGATATAAGACAGTAAGTGTTATATTATCTAAATTGCATGAACACAAAGCTTGAAACAAGATCTTCCAAATTACACATCTCAGTGTTTGCTACATAAATAGTCATTTCCGCACACAGACCCAAAAATGAGAAAAAAAAAACCATTCCTCCCACTGAAAATGGGATTCCTAGCTGTAAAAGTCAAGCTATTCCTGGTATGCACCACTTTCCACCCCAGATATATCACATATTTCGCTTCCGTTCCTGTTTTTCTCTTCCTCTCATTCTTGACAGACAGTAAAAGCCACCTCTAGTCAAACTGCAAGCTGCAGGATTTAGTCTGACAGACAAATTGCAACTCTTAAGACTGGGACGGCTTGCCCGTTGTCATTGCAGCAGTTGAAGCCTCATGCATGCACACGCACACACACACACACACACACACACACACACACACATAGTGGCCCACTCCCAGAGAGATTTACAGATCCCGAAGTGCCGCAGAGTTACAGTACAGCGGAGGCCCACTCTGATGATGGCCTTCGACAGAGAGAGGCACGTTGGACCCTGGGTTAGGGGCTCTAAAATGTTTTGAAGTCATAAATACTTGAAAGTGCAGTAAAGCTGTCACAGTCTTCCTGAAGCAAACATCCACTCTTATAGGAACACACTCATGCAGATGGAGCATATTTGAAGGTGTCATTAAGAGCTACAGAAATAGGAACCATATTATAAATGGGTTTTTTTTTTACTTTGCAATGTCTTGCTTTTTTATTTGAGTTTCTGTGAAACATCTGTGGCATGCATGGGTTAGAATACACAGTACACCCTTCTACAACTTCCCGTTTACTCCTTTGAGTTTAGGGGACACACTGGGATCTTTGACTTAATTTCATTTCAGGGTGTGTATTGATCTTATGTATTGACCTGCTCACTTCAACCTTGCACAATTTTGCACTGCTTTTGTAAAATGTATGTGTGGAGTTTTTTAAAAATCAACATCCTATGAACGTACACTTACAGATGTAAAAATGTTTGCTTATATGAAGCTTTGGTTACTTCAACAGAAATCAGAGGTATTCTCAAATTATGGCAGACACGAACCAGTGCTCGTTAAAATAGTTCAGAATCTTCTGGAGGTTTGATGCAGTTTCTTTGAGTAAGTAGAGCTGAAGATATTAATCAAAAGTTAAAATTTTTGACAGTGGGATTGGTCAGATTTTCTCTCACTTCTCTCCAACCAGTCAGAGCTGCACAAAACATATATTTGAAAATATTCCTAACATGTTAATGTATTTCATCTTACTGAGGTTTAATTTCTTATGTAATTTGTTTGCTATTATGGAAGTTATATTAATTTTATCCACTTATTAGGGGATATGAATTTATATCCACAAAGTACATAATACAATATCTGTACAGTGATATGAAAGAAAGAGCATCATCATAAAACAATATAAAACACAATAAATGTGCTTAATACCATTGTTTATTAGTTTACTGTCCCAACAATGAATAACAGATGTTGATGTGATATAGAAGGTCAGCATAGTGAGAGGGTGAAATTCACTAGCAAGTCATGGACAGCAGTATTGTTTTCTATACATGAAAACAAAGATTGATGAATAAATCACTACATTCAATGTTTATTTAAGAGTGATTTAGTGGAATTACAAAGCCTCTAACTAAATAGTAAAATTTTTGATCACATCCCAACACTTGCAATCATTTATAAATATAAAATCCATAAAATAAATACATTTATTGACATGTTTGTTCACTTGAACGCAGACATTAGGGACACGTTGGACACTCATTCACATTATTTATCCTAATGGATCAACGATTCCCCATAGCTGACTTGGCCTGCATCATCCTGTGCATGCAGGCTGCTGGCTACTGATGGGTAACAGCGATAGCTTTAACATATATGGATGCCACGATGGGGGGGCTTAGAACAACATCCTGGCCCTCACAACAACTTTCTGAGAACAAGAGAAAGTCCTTTTGTTCCAGCCGATAACATGCTGGTACCTGTACTGAAGTGTGAAAGGAACGTGATCAAATGAAGAGCTGCTCAGGCCCTGATTTCTTCCCTTTGAAGCTTTGAGAACAAAAGCATTTTTCTGCCTGTTTTTTTTGTTTTCTTCTTCCTTTATTTCTTTTACTGTGAATTCAGTACAGATAACAGGACAGAAGGGTCCTTATGGGTAGCATCACAAGACCAACCCTCACCATTTGCCTTGAGTCTTTCTGTCACTGTTTCTATATTTTGACCATTAAATATTAAATATTTCACTGTTTGCTTAATGTCTGGTATCTATTTTATAACAATTTTATAACAAACTGAATGCTGATTCACCAAACATCCTTGTTTCATAATTGGTTACTGCATTATGTTTTTATTGTGCAAAGCATTTTGAATTGGCTTGTTACTTAATGTGCCGTACATGTAAATTTGACTTAATTTTACAGGTCCAATTTGATCATTACGGTTCAATCAAAAATAAATACCTGCTCTTTTGGGTGTACAGCCCATCATCTAGCTTAAGAAATGTTAGAAAAAAGCTGTGAATACTGAACTGCGAAAAGGTCCACTGTATGTAAATATTTCTTTTGTCAAAACTCATCATATAAAAGCTATTAGACTTTTTTTCTATCAAAGTTCCATCTTTTCTTCCATTATGTTGACTTCATGTGACAATTAAATTCCAGCTAAAAACTCAACCCAAGTTGCCTGAAACAACTTGGGTTGCTTCAACTGTCATGCAAGGTCTTCTCATTTTCATTGGTCAATTTGTTAAAATGTCAATATCACGCTGCACAGTGTATATCCTTAACTCCGAGATTATGACCACAAGTTTGCATGAGACCTACACACAAAGCAAAAATTTTAAGAATATCAAGTTGATTACTGGTAGCCTTGGATGTGGGTGTGTGCAGACCTGTTTTTTTTTTGTTTTTGTTTTGTTTTTTGTTTTTTTAGTAGATGTGAGACAATCATAATAAGATGTACTGGCTGAATGATGTGCTGCCATCATTCAGCCAGAATGATGGCAGCACACAGTGGATTTAAGGTGAACATTTCTCTGTTTGTTAAGCCATTAAACTGTCAAGTCACAGCAGAGATAGCAGTGAAAGCCTCATAATTCAGCCTTTTGTGTTTGCTTCAAACTCAAATTTATCTCAGCAGAAAGTTTACCTGCCTCTGCCTGTGTTGAGCAAGTCATGGACATGAGACGTATTCCTGTAAATTTCCAATATGGTTGTGAGTTTAGCTTTGGGGAAGCTTTTTCTGGGTTGTTGATGTTTTATACAGATACTTGAGTATGAACGACATACTCAAGTATTCTGCTTTCTCATCCCCATTTTTCCTTGTCGTATTTGCACACAAATGCTCCTGCACACTCACGAGGGGAGTGGAAGAGTAAGAAGTAAGGTATTATTGGCTGAGAGGGACATGTACATGCAGCTCCTGGTCTGAATAGCACTTCCTGGCGTGTGAAAGGCGAGCTGGGAGAGGGATGAAGGGAGTGAGAGGTGGAGGTAGTGGTGGGGGTAAACCTCCTTCTCTTCCTCCTTCCTCCTTTTGCTGAAAGCCTTGTTTGCCATTCTTGCAAGTGCTTCTGTGAAAACGGAGTCAACGGGGGAGGAAAGGAGAGAGAGAGGGAGGAGTGGGAGCAGGGTGGTGTGACAATTAGAAAAGGAGGACCACATCCGTGTTTGCCAGGTGTTCCTTTTGTGCTTCTCACCTTGCACTCAGGCATGGAGAGCGAAACGGAGAAGACACGGAGGAAGGAATATTGGACGTGGAAGGAGATAGCAAAGCAGGGGAAAAGGGCAGATAGTGTGGGGAAAGCAGGGAGTCGGAAAAAAGAAAGCCTCACAGATCTCTCCATTCTTTCACAAAGATAATCTGCAGGAACGAAGCTGCTGCGCACGAGGTGTGCAAGCTCGAGTGCGTGCGTGCATGTGCCAGCGTGCTCGTACATTTGTCTTGTTGAGGGTGTGTGCTCCCTCGTATTTATTCAGGTTCATGACTTTTATGCACGCTATTATGCTCCACTGATAAAACGCTTTTCCACAGCCCATCAACAATGCCTTATCAAACGCCTGATCACAACCGGGTCTGCAAGAGCCTGCTTAACCTGAAAACCACACAATAGCTCAGCCCTTTTTAGGCCCTCTGATGCTCAGGAACCCCCAAGTCAAGCCTTCTTCAAAATGTATGTCTTACTGTAAACTCTATTGCGAAAAAACAGGTCTTTCCCAAACAACTTAGCTGCACTTTGAAGGACCTAAATACAGATAATGGTCACAAATTAGACCTGAGACCCTCATCTGAGAAAGTTTTGCCCAGGAGATGACTATCTCAGAGGACTTTTGCCCTCCGGATGGATTTTACTTGAAATTGCAAGCAGATGCCAAACAACGTGAAAGTTCTAATTTTATTGTGATTGATGTTGTATAGTTCTGTTCTCACCAGCCAAAGCCTTGTAGCAGCGATGTTGTTTAGTTGCTCTAATAGTGAAAATGCTTTGTTCAAATTGGGGGTTTTGAAAGGCCTCCAAAACCCAACGGACTGGCTCTGGCTTTTGTCGACTGCATTCAGCCTGGCAGCTTGACCTGAATCTCTACAGTTTAGAGTGCTGCCAAAAAGTATTTGCTTCCTTACAAATCCTTCGCTTTTGTTTAAATGTTTAAGATCATCAAACAATTTTTATTATCAAAGATAATTTCAGTGAAAGACAATGATTTCATTTATTAAAAATAGAAAACTCTCCAACCCTACCTGCCCTCCTTGTTAATTCATAAATTAACTGTTATTAATTTCAATTGTTTAAAAGCAGATGTTAATTTCACCAGCCAGACCAAAGCCTGATGTCTGCCCGATACGTAGAATAAGGATTTTTTTTTTTTAATAGAACCTTTCTGGCAACATTAAGTAAGCTAATTGATCTGATAAAGCAACATACTATGACCTGATCTAACGAAATTTGAGAGCAGATAAACAATGACATTGACGTCTATCATTCTGGAAAGGCTTACAAAGTAATTCCTAAGACTTTAAGACTCCAGGGAACCGCATTGGGGGAGTTGCTGGTCTACATAGTCCAATACTACACCAATGATTAATCCAGGAGGTTGCAAAGGAACCCTGAACAATAACTAAACCACTGCATGCCTCACTTTACTCAGTTAAGGTCAGAGTTCATGATTCAGCAAGTAGGAAAGTGAAACTGGGCGAAAATGGCTTACATTTTAGAGCTCAGTAGCCAGAACCACTGCTGACCAATCAGAACACAGTGAGCTAGAGTTATGGTCTTGATTTATTTTGCTACTTCAGGATCTGGACAGCTTGCTGTAATTAATGGAGCCACAAATTGTTTTCTCTATCAAAAAAAGAGAAACGCCTAGTTATCAGTTTGTAAGCTTGTATGTATTCACACTTGGGTTATGCGGCAGAACCTTGATCCAAAGCACAACATTAAGATGACCTAGTTAAATCTGGACATCATTCCAATCGAGATGCTGTTTTTTTCTCTGCTACAATTACTAGATTGGTGTGGGCAGCTGTTTTCCTTTACAAAATTAAATAGCAATTTTAAAACGTTTGTCACATATTATATTTTATGGAAAAGCAAAAACAGAGATACTGTACGTCAGGTGGCGCAGCATTGAAAAATCCTCACCCAACAATATGTTTTGAACTTCCCTGAACCATTTAACAACGGGGCCAAATTTTCCCTCAATGACTGATGACTTTCCTTTCCCCGCCACTGGATTACAGTTGGATTATGTTCAGGTGAATTTCCAGCTCTTTGACCTTATTGGGAAAAGAAGCAGAGACCTATTGTTGGAAAGCTAGAGACTTTCAGTTTGTGGTTTGTTAGTTTTGAGATTAGGCATCTGACAGCATGCGAATAGACCAGTTTGTCTATCTTTAGAAACTGAAGGTTGTTGTTTTTTTGCCAAAGGGATCACTTAGATCCGGAACTGTTACACAACCACATAGGTCGTTTGCTTGTGGACTTGTTATGAAACAGAATAACACACTTGTGAGAAATGTTTTAGTATATATTCTGTTTAATTAACCTATTTTACACCAGACCAGACTGATGCTTGGATAAACACATAGCTTCTTTCTGCTTGTCTCTTGTTTGCCGTTTTCATAACTCCTGGGTGTTATCTGTCATAAGACACTGTGTACTAAGAGTGTGAGTCATGAAAAATATTCATTGATGCCAAATTAACTTGCCAACATACTATTTTAAAGACCTATTGTGTTTCTGTTGCCATCAGAAGTCTATTTATACATCATATTATCTTTAAGGATTATGAGACCAAATAAATATAGATCTTATTTAAGAATTGAATGCCAACTTTTACAATAGATCACCTGATTTCAAAAGTTGAAGAACTTAAGTATTGCATAACGCTTTCTCCTTCAGGTAATAATAAAAAAGTGAAAAAATAAAGTGACTCGAGCCAGGTATATGTTGCAATTTTAAAGATTAAGTCTCATTCTTAACCAGTGTGACTGAATTGGAAAATGTTCACAGCAACATTCACAAGTAGTTGTCTTGGAGAGCATGATTCAATTACCGGCAGCTTACTGTAAGACAAATACAGAAATAGACTGGCGGGTGGTGTTGCATTTCATTTCTTGTGCCCAAGGTCAGGGAGACTGTAAAATAATATCCATTTGTAAAAGAAAGGATGTATGTCTCTGCAAACAGGGTGTTGCTGAGTCGACTGAATAAACGGGACTGTGTATAATGCAGTTGGTGCTTGGAGATTGTACCCCTTCCTCATAATTCTCTGAAACGTCCTTACATCACGTTTAAATATTCCCACACAATCTGTAACTGCACACAAAGTACACTGTTAAGGTTTCCAAGCAGGAACGATGCAACAAGCGTTATCTCGTTCCCCTTTTTTAGACTGAAGAACAAAAACACTGGAGGCTTTCACATTTGAAACCTTATTGCTTTGCACAAGGGATGAGCCTTCTTCCTATGTCTTAGTCTGAAATTTGGTCTAACAACTTTATAATGTACAGTACATTGCAAAAATATTTTTATTGTGAAAATTTTTTTGTATTCTGTCCATTAAACCACAAACTACGTAATGGAGTGGGGGAGGAGGGCACCTGTGGGGGAGAATAGGAGGGTGGAACCAGCAGGGGTCTGAGCTCCAAGGCGCAGCTTTGTGTAAATAGGTGGTCCTTTGTATAAGCAAGGTTTTTAGCCATCCCCTTATTGCTGCCATGGTATGTCCAAGGATTTCTCAAACAATCACCAAAGAATCAACTTTTTAATGAGAAATTCACATTATTTTTATGGACATGAGCTCAAAAAAGTTAATTTTGCACAATGACCCCCTCTTTGAACATTTCACTGAGCGTTGTTAAATCAGCATCTCAAAATGGAAAGTGTATGACTCCATCCACCAAAATCACTGTTGTCCAAAGTCTGTCAACACATTTTTTTTTAGTTCTTTCCCTGGTTCAACACATCGGAATCAAATGATTTTTCATCTGCAGGTCTCTGCAGAACTTTAACATCCCGACAAGGTAGTTGGACCATTTTAATCATCTATGTTGGTGCTGACACATTTAAAACTGGCAGGACACCAGCCCCTGAGGACTGAAGCTGGACCCCCATGATCTAAATTGACAGACTAGGCAAGGAGAGCATTGCTCAGAAAATCATCTGTAGGCTTGTTGATGTTTTGTTTTGTTGTGGTCACAGCTGAACTGATGACTCAGGTTGAACTTCTTAGATTTAGTGCCAAATTTAACCAACACCTATGACTAACTTCCCTTGGCATCACACATGCATAACAATAGTGGATTTACTTAAGTCACCCATCTCGCCTCAGGCCTTAATATAATCAGATGAGGCAGAACGAATAGTCTGATATTGTTCATTTCAAATGTTCTATTTCAGATCTTGAAGACTTTGTATGAAACAACTATAAGATTTCTGTTTCTATTTGTCTGCTCATTGACCATATTTACTGGTTTGAGCAAACAATCAGATATTTGAGTCCAATACCTGATCCCCTGCATTGATTCATCATATTAGCTTTCGGTAAATAGAGGACATTGATAACTGTTGTGGCCATTGACGTTGGGATAAACGGTTGTATCGAATGTCCTTGCTCAGATTGAAGATGTTGAACCCACTGCAGTCCGGTGAACTTTAGGCAGAAGAGTGTTTGTTGGTCATGGTGCTGTCCTGCTACTACGTATCCATTTCCAGTGGCATCTGCAAATGACAACCCCCCCCCCCTCCCCAGCCGTGGTCGCCATGGAGACAGTCAGTCTGACCTGGAATGCCGCCATTCAGACCTACTGTGAGTCTCGTTCTTCTGTCCAAATAGCTGAAAGTATCAATTAAGGCAGTACCAGCCACCCCCACTTCTAAAGCCCACAGTCACATAACTCAGGCAATCGGAACTCAAGAGGACACCAATTTGACCAGATTCCACTTTCTCAAATTGCAGGAAAACACACTTAACTGATGGGCCCTCCCGACTTGAGAGAGGCCTTTGTTGTGTGCCTTGACCTCCACCCTCTACCCCACACTCCTCCCCTCACCTCTCTTCTCACCTTCCTCTGGCCTGTCTCTCCTCCGTGTCACATAACAAGCTTGGAGCACACCTTTTTTCCACCAGGCCAGCATGCTCTTAACAGGCAAGCCTTTGACAAACCTGGGGCCTCTCTGGGCATCTGAAGGCCCATTCTCCAGGGTCAGAGACAACAGGCGAAACCGTGTAAGTGATACCTGATGGCATGTAAGTAGATAATTTGATAGGTAGCCATACCTGTCAACACTACAGGACAACTGAACATTATGACCCACATTAACCTGAGCAATACTAGGACCTTACTGGAAGAGGTTTTGCTGTAACTTTGACGACACAGAAACTTTTTTCCATTTTATTTCCTGCACATGGTGTAGATAGCATTCCTGGGGTTGTTGCCCTCATTTTCATGTCAGCCATTCACCAGTATTCCCGTGAAAGTGACAACGATGCAGACTGAAGTAAGGAAGTGGATTTTTCTGTTGAATTGTCAGAAAATTGAATCCTGGTATTAGCATCATTCTCAGTTGGTTCAAAAAGACACTAATACAAGCAACAGAAAACATCTAATTGAAACCTTGTTCATATTTCTAGTGATGACATGTTGTTGGGTTCATCTTCTTGCCATTGTTCCACAAAGATTCTCCCACCTGAGCTGTGTCTCTCTGCACCCTCTCCAGAGATATTTGCCTTTTAGCTTAAAGGGGACATTAATTATAAGTAATAATAATTATTTCCCATAGCAAGTGATGAACTGAAGACAGTGAGGTTGTTTTAATGACAGATTGGGCTCCTAAATAGAGTTCCATACGTACGTTGGCCAAATCATTGGCCAACGTACCAATGATTTGGGACCTGTGCTCATTGTTGTGTCAACAGGACAATGGACAATGCACAAAGTTTACTGTTTTTAAGCAAGGTGTTGTGTCATAGAAAAAAAATCTTGTAAGATTGAGTTGGCATTTCAAAATCTGACCACATGTTTGTATTTTGGAAGTCAGAAGCCTCAAGCCTCCATGGCATGCAGTTTTTTACATCACAAACCCATCATGACAAAATGTTTCCTAAAGAGAATCGTCAGCTTTGCCTTTTTATTTGCAAACTGTGGAACAGAAATAATTAATAAGTGTGAAATCCTTACATCTGCACCCAACAATTATTCGGCTGGCCCCTGTGTGTGTTTACCTGAGGTGAATCACAGTTGTGCTGTGAAACTGTGCCAGTACATCCAGAAACCTTTGAGGTGTGTGAATGCATGTGCACTTACAGTTTGCTTTGGTTGTCAGCCTCTCCATCATCACTGGAAGACATTCCTCAACACACTGCGGAGGAAGCGCAGTATGTAATTTGTGCTGTCTGAAAGAATTATTCAGCTCGGCTCAGCTGCTTCAAGCTTGATGGAGGGTTCCTAAAAATGATCAGTGATTCAGGAAAAGAGGTCAGTGATCACCACATAAATCACCTCACCGTGCCAACAGATTGCCCAAAAGCAGATGTGTCTTTTGCACTTGGCATAAGATTGCTCCACTGGATAAAAAAAAAAACACCAAAAATTTTGCCCAACCCTCAGACCATAAACATGTCCCTTCTCAGCCCCCACAACGGATTCAGCAGCAGCTCTGCGTGCCTCCCTCCCTGCAGCCCTCCCTGGATTTCTGTGTTTCAACACATCCCTCTCTTGACTTCCTTCCTGCCCCACCCTTTGAATTTTAATACCTGCCTGTCATTTTTTTCTTCTCCACCTCCCCACCTCCTTCACAAGACCCTTGCTGTGCATCTAGTAATTACTAGAGCACAGAGAAAACCCTTTCATTTAAAGGATTGGCAATTATCTCAGTGGAACACAATAAAATGGCTTCCCCTTGAGAGGAAGGGGAAGTTTGAGCTGTGGTACGCCGCTGCATGTCACGCTGCCTACTTGAAGTGGGAGCAGAGGTGGAGGTCCGGTAGGAGGTGTGTTTTTTCACCCCTGTCGCCTCTCGTGCAGATATTTGATAATCATAAGGAGGCTGGGGTAACAACGCGGGTCTCGTGGTGGGGCTTTATTGCTAAAGATTTGTTCCTCCTTGTTGTTAAGTCGTCACACTTAAAATATACGAACACAGCTCAGATTTAAAAAGGTTTGAATAGCTACCTCTAACCAGCTCTGATTTAGAGCTCTGGCCTCCTGTTCACCTCCAGGGGAATCTATAAAGTTGTTCAAACCATTGTAAATAACCCTTTTATGGCGCTGCAGGGAGAGTTTGATCCTCACACCTCATTGGGACCAACACCGCTGTTAGCTAGATCAGTCGGTTTGGACGTTTTTCAGAGCGGCAGCAAACGATACTGTGACAAAGCACACAAAAATGTAAATGAGTTTAAAGTTGTAAAACGGACTGTTTGGAAGCGTGTGGAAAGGGGAGACTGTTGAGTTTGGCTGAGGGAGCCATCAGTAGTGTTTCAGTCTGTGTAAACGTAGAAAGTGTTTGACTTAGATCACTTAAGACGTGCAAAAAATGTGATATATTAACCAGATGTGATCAAATGAACAGTTTGAAGCAGTAGCGACCTTCATCGATCTGGCCTCCAGTTTATTATGCTTACGGACAGGACTTGATTTGAATGGTCAGAAACAGGATTACACACACCTTTTCTCTGGCTCTGGTGTCTGTATCGTGCTATAAAAAGTTATGGCACGTACTGCAGTGGCACTAAAAATAATGCTGTAACTAACAGGCAGAAAAACATATATATATTTTTATACGTTTTATACAGTATTTCCATGGTTCAGTCATTTTATGGCCAGTACCAGATCCGCATAATAAGCAGATAAAAATTGCAATGCAGTGAGGTCAAATTGGTTTTTAATTTATTTCCTCCAGAAATGCAGGATCTGATTGAAACCAATTTAATTCAATATGCTGTTAACTGTTTATTGTTTGCCTTATTTGCACTGGGGAACCTCACATTTCATGTCTTTTCTTTTGTTTTACCAAATTTTTCTTCTAGTTAGAGTCAAGGAGGAGGAGCCTTACTTTTGATTGGCTCTTATCCTTTAGTTTAGTTATTCCCTTCCTGAAGGGACAGGTTGTGTACACTGGATTTCAGTGCTATGTTTCACAGAGTTGATCATCGCATGTCAATCATAGACTTGAAACGTTTGTCAATCAAAGACCATGAGTGGTGCTTCTCAAGGTTGTATTGTTGGGCCACGATTATTCTAGATCTATGTGCTCTGACTGTGTATTTTCTTCAATACTCAAGCACTTTTATCATCCATATATTATCTACACCAGCTTATCCTCCCACTTAAAATAGTGTTTTTGGTAATGAAGGGGCTTTGAATATTCAGTATCAATCTATTTTTTATACCAGTGCTCCTGATTGACGAAGTTGAAATTTTGTTGTATAACAAGACCTTTGAAACCTAGTGATTCTTCAACATCCTAACATTTTTCTTTTATTGTGGTTGACAATCTTAAAACTTGGACACAGTTTTCAAGATTGAAAACATGGATTTAAACTGGTTTTGGTTTTGATAAATACAGGCTAATATTAAGCTTCTGGACCTCCACCATATCGAAGATTTTTAGACTTTGGTTAATATGATCTGGGCAAAGACAGCAACCAATTTAAATTGACTCTACCATTTCTGTCAAGGAGGGCTGTCAAATATCCAACTGTAAATCAGAAGATTGTTGATGGCTTCAAAATTAATGCTTTTTTTCTGCAACTACACATTTCACCAAATATCAGTAGGGGTGCACATACATATTTGTAATTTTGAACCAGTCAGAAGTGGATAAAATTCATTTTAAATCAAAATGTTGTTTTTGGAACCCATTGCAACTGATTCTTTTATCATTATTGACATTCATGCCAGAAAGGAGTGTATGTAAACTTTGACCTGCACTGTGGACCTGAATGATAGATATGCTTTTATTTTCTTCTTCTTCTGCCATTTGTTGGCTGCTCTCCATTAATGTTGACATTTTTCTGACAAGCCAGAGATCAACAGTATTTTGTCCTCATATTGGCTGGTGTTAATTTCTTACTGTTGATCTAACTTTACTTTATCACCTCATTCCGGCTTGCAACAGCCTTGTTGCCCCACCTGTAATTTTTTTTTATTTTTATTTTTTTATTTTTGTTGTGTTTTTTTGCGGCCAGCTCGGAGGGAGGTAAAGTTTGGCTGGGACAGCTGGTTGCCTTGGCAGCGCTTTGTGCCACAGCAGCGGATTGGAACAGGAACTGGCCTATCCATATCAGTCTGCAGGCAGGATCTGGGCCATGCCTTGTGTTAGCAGATTATCTGATTTCCATTCAGACGACTCGGGTATCGGCCCCACTCCTCCATTCTCTGGAAAAGCGACCCCAGCTAGCCTCTCTCTGAAAGCCCCCAGAGCCCTCCTCTCTTCTCCCATTTCCTGTCTTAATTACGCACTCCTTTGTGCCGTTGTTTTTTTCCCCCTCCCCTCCTCTACTCCCGCCTCCCCTTCTTCTTCCCTTGATCCGTCATCCCCTCCCTCCTTTCTGTCTGTCTGTCTCTCTCTCTCTCCTTTTTTTTTTTTTGAAGAGATGAGGACCAAGATTTTGAAGTTTGAGGGCTGTTGCAGGGACAGTCCTTAGCTCTCTCCCCCCCATTGCCGCTACCGCCCACATCTCAGCTCTCCTTCTCCCTTCCATCGTCTCTCCACCTGAAAGGAAATACTGTGTTTTCGATGCATAAAAGACTTGGCGCTGTCAGCAGGATGAATCCACCAGAGCCCACGGAAAACATACTCTGAGCCGCAGCTACAGTTTCTCTGTAAGGGAAGAGTCAGGGAGGAGGAGGAGGAAGGTGGATGGGTGAGTGAGGGAGGCAGCTGGAAGGGATTACTGTGCAGTTTCATAGGCAGCACAATTACAAACATACCAAGTGTTAACTTGGCTGTGTAGCACAACACCAATGATGATGCTCAGACTGTGGAATTGGGACATGCCTCCTGATTCCCCCCCCCCTCCAGTGTTTGTATGCATGGGAGGGGAATGTTTGAAGTGGTGTTCACAGCTGTGCGTAGTTACACACACCTCCACAGATCTCTCCACAGGTAAATTAAAGCCTTACGGTGAACAAAAAAACATCAACATGTAAAGTTGTTGTAAACACAATGAACTCTCCTATGACAAAAAACTGGTTAGTCGCCGCTCTGATCCAGATCCGGTTACCCAGCCGGGGCACTGAGGCGAGACCAAGAGAGGGTGACCTTGTCTATGGCGAAATCTGACACAGGTTTTCACATGCTGGATGGGGGATTTTTTTTTCTTTCTTTATTTTCCTTCCTTTCTCCCTCTTCCTCTGTCTTCTTATCTCCTGCACTAGATGGCTAATTGGTCTGATGCTGGAGATTACATTTAGCTTGCAGCTCTTATTGTGTGCAGGGCATTCATACGTAAAAGTATATTTGGTCCAACTATAACCAAAGTTTTAAGAGAAAGCACTTTAGTTCATTGTTGGAAGCCACAAAATGTTGGGCAAAGGTTAACCCAGTGATGCTATGCATTTGATCTGTGGTCTAATTTATTCATAGACAGATAGTGACAAGTACAAAGACAGCAGAAACACCAGATGATCCTCCTGTGTCCATTTAAAATAAGAATAATCAGCAGACTGGGTGCAGATAGTAGTAAGTTAAAGATGAAGCTCGACCAGAGGAAAATGTATGTTATTCCAGTAGGTCACCTATTTGGAGTTGCAAACTTCGTTCCATTCTCTGAAAACACACAGCCTGTGACCTCACCAGACTGACTTGTACGATTAAAATACAAATTGTTTTACAAAGCGGTGTTTGTGGATGCATGTTTAATCATGATGCAAGAGGCTCAAATCTCCAAGATAATACTTCATTAAAAGGCTCTTGTATTCATCTTATCCTGGTGTCCCGATAGCTGTGCAGGGTGCTGCATTTGCATCTACAGCTTAAAGACCAACTCACTGTATACAGTATTTGGATAATTATGAAGCAGAATGATAAAGAATACATGTTTTCACAAATAAGTCTGAAAAGTGTGCCATCTCTTTATTCCCCTCCTCCCCACCACGCCCTTTTCAAAATTGTGTTGGACCAACTTCCTGTGTCAAACAGAAAGTTGGACATAGAAAGGAAGTGTCCAACACTTCCTGTTGGACCCAGGAAGTGTCCAACTTTGCAAAATTGCCCCAACTTAGTCAGGATTTACAGTCTTGCCATAGATTCACAATTCAATTTAGTTTTTGACTTTGACTAGGCCATTCTAACTCATGAATATGCTTTGATCTAAACCTTTCCATTGTAGATGTAGTTGCATTTTTTTTATCCCTTATTCTCAACTTCATTGCTTAATGTGATGCCACAACTAGCAGTAGAGTAGTACTATTCAAATAATTACTGAATAGTACTACGTACTACTGTATGTACAGAATTGTATACCTGTTGCTGATCTTCTATTTATAGAGCAACAAATGATAAAGATATCTGCCAAATGTAGTTTAAACGTGCACTTCCCCTAGATCTGAGGTATTCATTTAGTCAAAGCATGTCTCCTTTTTAACAACATTTAAATTAGTCTTTTTTTGCAATGTACAAAAAATGTGGAGTTGTCTTCTTTAAGCCAGTTGACAGGCAATACACAGGAACAGGTGAAAGAGGGGCTACATTGTGTTATTCTATGATTTCTCTCCTATGCACCTTAACTGACTCATGCCTACCTTTGTAGACCTATCTGTCTGTTCTGTTAAAAGTTTAGTTGTGTTTTTTTCCCCCTCTACTATATTCCTTGTCTTGTGTTGCTCTAAGGACATACTCCCATATTAGACTGAAGAGACACATACTTCCTCTTTTTCACTCATGCTTGTATCATCCTAGGAGGGTAAACAAGCTAATGTTTAGATTTCATGGAAGTGGAAACTGATCTGGCCGAGTTGCCACTGTCACTCAGCAACGTGCCTGTTTGTGTTTTCCTCTTTGGTCAGGATTTGCGAGTGGCAACATATGTGACCGCTCGGTTTTCCTCTGCTTTTTATTATGTTTAGATGGTATTTTTACTCTTATTTTGTGAGTAAGGTGGTGATACAGTTCCCTGTAAGAGCTCAGGATGGAGGTTCATGATTGTGTTGTTGCCTTGGAGATGATATTGGTATTTATGGTGATGATCTCATATAGAAAGCATGATCTGAACATTCATTTTTGTCTTTGGGCCACACATTAAAACAGGAGTCCAGATGTTTTTCACCTTTTTTGTGGTAATTTACCTGAAAAGTTACCAGTTTTTCTGATTTGATGCAATAACTGCTTGCATGAACTAAAATTGTGCTCTTTTCTTTATAAAATAACATATATGCCATGTGGAAAAAGACAGAAAAAACTCAAATTTAATGTAAAAGCAGATATTTAGGTGTTACGTCATTAAGAGTATGGATGTTTTAATTTGCTTCAAATGATCTCCAAAGTGAAATAAATATACTGTTATGGTCCATTTAAGCCACTTTAGGTAAAGGGTGAGTCTCTGCCTTGTGGCTCTGTTAAACTTTTCCAAAGAAATAATCCCTGAATTCCTCCTCTTTTCTTTCCTTTTCTTCCACAACTACATGCAGAGGACGACAAGGCCTGTCAGAGAAACACAAAGCACTCAGGATTGCGTGTTAGAAGCCGCCTGAATGGCACCAGACCTAACGAGAGCCCGGCAGGGACCCTGAGGTGGGCCTGGCACCTGCAGTCTGTCTCTCAGGGCAAGAGGGGCTTCTGTGTATGTGTGTTATGGTGGGAAATGTAGGTGTTTCTGGAAAATAATGGTTGGAAAACATGCAGAAAAAGCCATTAGAAAGGATAATAAAAAATTGCTCCATTTAAAAATGTTAGTATCACCTGGGAATAGAAAGCAAGAATATAGCCTATAAAGTCAGATGAATGCAAAGTTTAAAAGTGCCAGTAAAATCCGATGCTAGGACTTTTCATTATGAATATCACCCTGGGTTTTAAATATACTTTTGCTAACCAGCAAGCAGTTTAAAGAAATCAGTTGGGTGCATTTTTAGAGTTACAAACCCTGGTCTCAATCTATAGCTATAAAGTTGTTGTAAAGTATTGGAGATTTATAGAGTACAACATAAATAATTACTGGGAATTAAGAGACAGCACACTGAAAATGTATGCAAAACTGTAAAACTCAGGAACTAAAGTGAAAGATTAAACAACCCTCCTTCAAGCAAAACCTGATTCACAAAACCCAGTTACTATCAGGAGTCTATACATCAGGAGACCACACTTCGTATAAGAGGCAACCTGAACCATCAAAACTATGCAGCCGACTGGTGATAAAAGCCGCTTTTCTCCCAACTTCATACTGGTTTTCTGTTTAGCAAAGTGTAGATGAGTGGTTCTCATTTACCTGCAGAAGCTGTAACACCTTGTCTCCAGGCAGCATGTTAACTCTTTTAGGGGAACTTTCATTAAAATGATTGCGAGTCATCATCAATATATGGATTTGAACTGCATTGGGACAGGCTAGATTACTGGAATTTAACTGTAGATATTTTTATTTGAAGCATAAAGATTTAGTAGAATGATTTCGGAGAGCATCTCGCCTTGGAGTTTGTGTCATGCTGACATGTTGTACTTTTTAGACTTTTTCTCTCTTTAGTGAAGACTCTCTTTGTGAAGTTTATCTATTAAAATGGTTCTGCGGTATAAAATACAGTAACTACTCAAGTGTAAGGCCTTAATGTTGATCTTACCCCTAAATAAACTCCAGAATTATTGATGCATCATTAGATCATTGAGATTGGAAAGCAAACTATGAGTTCCAGAATTAAAACCGATTCTGATGTAAAATGTAAAAAAATAAAATACAATAATCCAGAATTTGGATGTTCTTTTTGGGGTCTTGGTGACTTTTTCTGGGGTGATAAACTTTCATAGCTCTGGAGACTTTGAGCATGAATTAACTTGTGTATCTTGGTTATTGTGGTTTGTCACTGTGGTGGTATTGTATAAGAGTCCTGGTTAGAAGTTTAGTGGCAGCAGCAGAGAGACCAAAACAAGCCAGTGCAGTGGCGCCCCCACCTCTTCCTGAACTTTTCTGTTGAACGTACTTCCAAATCATTTGCGGAAAATCTGCTGATTCATGGCTTTTTTTCAGAGAGCATATCTAAAATATTTGAAATAAAATGTAACTTGGGAAGCTGAAATACCAAGAAGTAAATGACATGTCTTTGCAAAGCAGTCAACCACTGACACTGATTGGCTGTACCCCCAAGAGTGGAAATAAGAAAGACTTTAGATGTTGGCTTCTGTGGAATTGCCAAGATGGTTTCCACCGTGTTTATTAAAGCACATTAAGGAATATTTAATGTTGGAACTATTAAAACAGTCATTTAGAAGCATTAATATGTGAAGGGCCCTGAAGTATTTACAGATTTTAGCTATTTGTCGGCAGCTATGTTCCTGAACCCTGCGAATACCACTGTTTCCACTGTACAAACCCAAACAGCTTGGTTGTTTCCATCTGGACGCAGGTCTCTAAAGTAGAAGCATTGCTCTTTTTAGCATATTGCTACATCCGGACAGTCCATGCTGTGGGCCAGCATGTGGTGTGATAAAGCATAAAGAGGACCCTTGTTCTAATGGCTGATGTGAGTCATGAAGAGCATAATGGAGTCTTCATCCACTGAAGTCACGCAAACAAGAACCTTAAACTTTTATCGCTACAGGTGCATTTTTGCATTTATTTGCCATAAACCCACTTCATTAAATTAAGCCCCTCGTTTTCTGTTATAGTGGCGTTCCCTTTGTTGGGACTTTTGTGATTGTGGTAGCATGACTAATGTTTAGAAAATTCCTTTAAAGTCGTTTAAAGAAACTTTTAATAAATTAAAAGTGATTGATGTAGTTTTTACTTACATCCATCACAATTTCTACAATGCAGGCACTTACAGTGTGCGTGAATGAAGTCAACCATAGCAGTAAATGTGTGAGCGTGCCAAATGCATAACGAGATGAAGTATTTTTGGAAAAATGCTGATCACTGGCCGTTTCTGCTGATTTGTTTGAGGCAGCAGCTCGACAGGGTGCCCACCGGCTCAGGGGCAGATTATGGAAACCAGACCTGGCGAGTTTACACCGAAAGCAAAGGTCCTGCAGAGTTAAACTGCGAACTGCGGACAGCTCACAGGAAACGCCTCTTTGTTAAGCAAACATACATGTGTTTTATGGCAGCTACTTTTACTGCGTTTTTATTTTGGGCTCCAATGAGTCGACATTTCAACATGGCCTCGGCCTAATTTCCTCTGCTTTTCTTCACCTTTTTGGGTGGACAACCTCCTCCTTAGACATGCACACACAACATCTCTACCTTCTCCTATCAAAATAAGTTTTTTTTGGCCTTGGCCAATTTTATTTCCGTAGAAGTGTGAGGGCGAGCCATTCAGCGTTGTTTTGACAGATTCAGGAACTTGACTGCGGCCTCCAGGGCAGCTGCAGGGGCATGAGGCCCTCGCCTCCAGAGTCTTCACCCTTCTGCCCCAAACTCTCAAAACGAGCAGCAACACAGCTGCCGTTGAATCTTCTCGCCTTGCTTCAGCCCCTTCACCTCGGGGGGCTCTCAGACGCAAACCGGCACCATGAAAGGTAAAAGAGGTGTGACATCTGATTCTGTAATGAGTGTATTTGCCAAACCGTGCTATGAATGCACGCTCTTTCGTATGTAGAAACACACATTCCACTAAGATGTGTTGAGGTTTGGAGCCAGACTCCCTGCTGGGATCACACTTTATTTTTATTTTTTATTTTTTTTACAATTAGAACATCTGAATGCCTGACACTCTAGGACTTAAACAAACACCCAAATAATTATGTGTAAAAGGAAATTTTTGGTTTTATTACAGCTTCAGTCTTATTTTCATAACAGTAACAGTACGCTCCAGAACTTAATTGCTGAAATCTCAGAGCGAAGCAGAGTTGAAAAAAATGAAGTACATTTGGCAAGAAAATAAGCTTTAATCATACAAACCTTGTGCAAAACTGGAGCTATGTTGATTTGATTTTTTTTTTGTATATAAAATGAACGAGTTAATGGACAGTATTTAAGATTCTACATGACATTTTAGACAGTTTAAACTTCTGAATGAGTATATGAGGACTATTATTTACCTTTAGGTATAATTTGTCACTTTTTTCTGTTGCACTATTTAATTATTTGCATACATAAGTATTGTCATATAGTTTGATCTGCTTTGCTTGAAATGCATCCACATACACGTAAAAGCCTTTTTTGTAAATGTTTTCAGCACTGACTAAAATCTCTGTAATACAGAGCATGAAAAGTCTGAACACCACAAGAGATCTTTTTAGGATTTTTCCCACTTTTAATGTGACCCTTGACGAGTACAACTCAATAAAAAAGTAGACATCTTTTTTGGTTTGCGTTGGTTTCCAGTTTTCCAGCAGAAGCCTCAAAGTTTTGTGCCAACATTGGTGGTATTTGGATGCTCATACATTTCTTAGTTTACTTGTGACTTCAAGAGCAAGAGCAAAGTTCTTCCTGACACTAAATTTTCATATTTCAGAACTACAGTGCAGAACTAAAAGGATGTCCTTATAGGCCCCTCACACTCCATTTTTCTTGGACATCATGCAAGAAAAAAAACTTGTTTTTACTGCAATCCCCACATTTCTGTTCTTGTATGCATTACTCTTAAATGCCCAGTTTAAGCTGAATAAAAACAGCCACAAAGTATGATGCTGCCACCACCAGGCACCACTATTTTTGATGATGTGTGGCCATAAAGTTGAACATTTGTTTCTTCAGACCAATAAAACATTCTCCCTCTTGGTTTTGGGAGTCGTTTCATGTGTTTTTGCAAAACTTACCTGCCAGAAATTCCTGTAGGTGCTTTATTGTTGCTGCTGGCCTCCTGGCAGCCTCCCCGACCAGTTTTCTCCTCGTCTCCTCATCAATCATAAAGGTACCTCTAGTTCTTCATGGTGCCATATTTTCCCTACTTTATGATCTCTGTCTTCACCATGTTTTATGGTGCGTCTAATCCGTTGGAAATGATTTTGAGCTGATACCTTGGATCACTGATGTTTTGGATGTCCCCTCAGCTTTTTCTTTAAGGTGCTACTAAGAAAATGTAATAAAGTCCTACTAGACAAACCGAGCTTCATTTAGGCTAATCAGGGGGACTTTAAATGATCGACTACAATCTTTTTATTTTTCTCCCTGGAATATTTCAGCTTGTATTTCAGTGGAGATAAACAAGTTAAATGTTATTAAAATTGTTTTATCTTTGTTCTTTTTTTATAAAAAAAAACATACAAAAATGCCTGCCATTTTAACAGGAGTGTATGTTTTTAATATATTCACTTGATATTTTCTAATGTGTTTTGCTGGAGGAATCTTTCGGTTAAGTGGTTGATAATCCTTCTATATTAGTTCCTTTTCAGCACCAAAGAGCAAGAAGTTTTCACTTGTTCCCGTGGTTTATGCTTCTTTTTAAGACTACAAATCTCGACTTGCTCCTGGCTGTGCAGAGCATGTGGGGCTGCAGCGGGTTAACAGCGCCAGAGTTATTTGCTTCTTGGACACGGTGGCCTCGCCTGCCGGATGCAAGTTTGACTCAAGGGCAAAATCCAGAGTGAAAGCCTCTCATGTTTTTGACTGGTTGCCAACTCCGGTCCCTCCCTCCCCGTCGCTCTCAGGCCCCTCGGCTCTGCCGTCCCCTCCCCTCTGCCTGTGATTTACTCTCTCTTTCTCTGCACAATCGTTCCTCTTCTGATCCTTTCGCGCATCGGATTCGGCTCTGACATAAAGCAGGCCTGGTGTCCCTCTGCAGACAGCGAGGCCTCATGCACAAATTATGTCATCTCTGTGGAGCGATGCGCTCCCAAAAACCTTCGATGGCCACTGTAAATCTTATTTGTGGAATGTGAAATAACTGAATGAGCTCATGGCATGTTTTCCTTCACTGGAATCTCAAGGGACACAATTCATATTTGATTCCCAAATGGTTGATGTTTTTAATTACAGCTTTAATTAAAGTGCTATTCAAAATCTTCCGATCTGATTAAGATCACATTCTAAATGTATTTCAGTCTGATTTGTAGTGCACAAAAACACACAAAAATATTCAACACTACCGTTATTTATTAAACAGAGGTCAAGCACAAAGGTAAAGATGAAAAACTAAGTACACCCTATGATTTGGTTTCATGCTGAACCACCTCTAGCAGCAATAGCTCTCTGTAGTTATTTCCTGTATGACTTTATTAAACTCTCACATGTCCATCCATGACCCAGTTTTTTTTCTACTTTAGTGGCCTTTATTCACATTGATCAGACAGAAAAGGGAGCAAAGAGATAGGAAAGGTGCATCAAAGATCCAGAGGTCAGAGGTCAAACCCTGGACAGCTGTGTTGAGGATGAATGCCTTTTGTTTTTTGATTGGAGTTTGTACAAAACTGCAGAAAAAATCCAAGCATGACTGCAACTAACTATTATTTTAGTAATTATTCTGACAATCAATGAATTGCATTAAAAAAATTAGCAAATTCTACAAATTTTAAATTTAACCACTTAAACCTTTTTATGCAATATTAGAAATACCTTAAAATATGCAACCAAACAATTCATTTCCTTTTTTTTAAATAAGAAAAAAACCTTTATTGCCTGAAATGTAATTACATAGAATTCCTTTGGTACATTTGAAGCTAAAACTGACATAAGTGTATATATATGTGGGTGTGTGTTGTTTTTTCAGCAATTTTTTTTAAGTTTGTGTACTCCACTTAACAATTAATCTATTACTAAATTAGTTGACAATTATTTCAATAATTAATACTATTAAAATGAATAATCACTTCAGCCATACTTGCAAGATATCAGAGAATTTTTCCTTTGATATTAAGCTTTGATCAGATGCGACCATATTCTGTTAAGAGAGAAAAGACCTTCAATTTCAACCACCCCATATGGGCCGTGCTTGTTCAGTCATTTGCTAGCTGTCCTGTCATGACCTTTAACCTTTAACATGCCACCTGCGGCCTGCAGAGTCTGAAGAAGAGCTCTTGGATTTTTAAATATCTAGAGAAATTGCAGTCTGACCTCACTGGTTTATCCACTTCTGGGAAAGCTCTTATCTGTTTTCAACTTCTGCTTTCTGAGAAGTTACGGACTTCTTTTTTTTTTTTATTGATGAGCTTAAAATCCTTCCCAGATTGTTTGATAGAGAGGCAGAGATGGGAGGTAGCATCTCTACGGTCATTGCTGATTCCTTTCCAGCTTGGCATTGTGTTCTCCAGACCAACAAACTACTTTTGAGAATTGCAAAGGGAAATCTAGATTTTTTTTATTTTTTATTATGGAAGAGGGTGTACATTGAAGTATAAATTATTTCATGTTTTGTTTGGGATAACTTGCTAATATTCCCAACATTTGAAGTTCTCTCTAAAAGCATTACTTAGAGACATCATTTGTACTTCCTGGTCTCTAACATGTCAGATGAATGTGACGGTTGCTTCACACTTTTTTGATGCAGTAATAACATTATGCTTGCTATGAAAGGCATCCTTCATGTTGAATAGGATACAAAAATAGCACCATTTTACAAAAGGTGGCGCGATTTGCTGCACGCTTGAGGAACAAAAAGGACACAAACTTTGATCTGAGTTCATGAAAAAAAAACTACAAAATAGCTCTGTGTGTTAATGTTTCACAAATTGTCCAGAGAAAGTGTTATCAACACAACAGTCGTCATTTGTCAGCGTTTAGTCGGTGCCCTCCCCTAAAATGTCCAAAGTCATCACAAACTTTGGTGACCTTTGCCTGAGTTTTCAGTTCCCATTGTGCTCTGTGTGTTTTTATTTATTTTTTATGGTTTTTTTGGAGTGAGTTTTGCCTGAATCTAAGACGAGCCATCACCGAGTCAGAATGACTCATGGCAGCTTGAAAGGATTGCGGACTGACAGGTTAGGAAACCGCATACAGCGAAAGCCTGCAGGCAGGGAACAAAGTCAACTCACGTCTCCCCAGGCAGGCCACTCAGCTCAGACAACCTGTTATTATTTTGGTAATAAAAAAAGCAGCAACAAAGATAAGGTTGGAATTTTAGTATCTCCGACTTTGTTTTCTGTTTATTGATTTTAATTCCTGCTGTGATTGGCAACAGAGATGCGCTCCTGATGTAACCGTGTCGTCGTGGAGCTAAGAATAAGACACCTGGATGGCGTGGGCGTCCGTTTGTAAACAGTGGGTAGACAGCGCTCTGCAGGTCAGATTGAAGCTGGCCAAGAATGTGCTGCAGGAGCAGCAGCGCTCCGAGCAGAAGATTCCCAGCATTCCTTGGTGGTTAAGGAGAGGCACTGGCCTTCACAGATAGGAAGTCGTCTGTCATTAGGGGGTAATCACTTCTTGAGGAGGATTGCAATTCCTGGAATGATTATTGTTGTTATCGGCAGTGAAACTTGGCGCAGAGAGAGCAGATGACTGTTTTTCTTCTTTCTTTTTTTTAAATTTGTCTTGGTGAGTTTGAATGGCCTTTTCCAAACCCAGCAACTTTGTCATGATTTTCTTTTTATTGCCACATAATAAAAAGAAAATCTCTCTGACTGCTCTCACCCAGACTTGGTGGTGAACTTCAGTGTTGACTTAAAGCCAGTTGGTATTTCTTACCTGGGGGCATTTCTAATTACTAATGGCTTGTGTGTAATGGTGCCTATCATGTCAGTGGTGCAATGAGGTGGATGCAATCCGTCATGCAGACTCATGTTAAAACAACGGAGAATTTGTTGAACCTGGAGTTATCTGTGGGGATTTGCTTCATCTCACGCTACTTATCTTTGTTTGTTTGCAGGGTTTTGCTCCTCCAGTCCTTTAAAGTGGGCTCTCTTAGCTCCTCCAGCTATTTTTGTCTCTTTTCTTTCCTTTGCCCTCTCCCTTCTTGCCAGTCAAGCCAAATTTTCAGGTGGAAGAACCATACCATTAAGGTGGGGAAAAAAAGCCCATCAACGCTTGCCCGACATGCCAAGTATCCATCTTTCAGGGTCCCCCATTACCTCCTCCTCTTCTTACCCCACGCCACCACAGCTACCCCCTGATCCTTGAGAGCAGGAAGTGTATGTTGTTAAGTGATGGATTGGCCCCGTGCTCTTGCTGAAAGGGAAGGGGAAAAAAAGGCCTTTCTTTCCCCTGCAGGGCAGTCAGATGAGTTTAGCAGTCTCAAAGCTGAGAGGTTCGGCTCTACTTTCTGGGAGCACCGGAAAGCTGCAGGCTCGTCTCCTTCGTATTAGAAGGGACATAATGCCTCATAAAGCAGCAGGCTTCACATTGAAACCAGAAAATAAGAGACCAAAAGGACGGATTTTTGTCTGTTTGCGTTTGCTTGCCAGAATGCTTGGGAGTTGCGCTCTATGAGAGCTGTTTTGCTGGAGGTCAGCAGGTTTGTGTTGGCATGCAGCCGCCGGTTACTTCCAGAGAGGGCAACTCAGGAAGTGTCCCTGGCACGTCCTCCACATAATGCAGCACGCTTCACTGCTACCGGCTCAACCTGCTGTGACAAACAGGAACAGGCTGAAGTCCCCCTCTGCACCCAATCACCTCGGCAAACCAAACCGAGTCTGGAATCTTTCGGGTTTTGATAAAGAAAGGTTCCCCCCAGTAATAAATAAATCAGTGGAATAATACAAAGGCATGCAAAACAAGAGAATTTCCACTCATGATCCATGGTTGTGTTGTCAGCCGTGGCCCTGTTGTGGTTACTAGAGCCTAGCTACGGTTTCCGTCACCTCATGTTCCACAGACACACACAGGAAAACCAGGAGATAAAAGGCAGGGAAGCTGTCCGTTGGCACAGTACACTGGAAACAGTTTATATGGAGAAAAAAAAGCAAGCCTTGAAAAAACTGGGTTATTTTGATCAGTTTACCTGCAATGAATTTTTTTTAGTTTTGAGCCTGTAGGCAATTTAGTTCAACTTCCATTATATTTTCCTAACTATCCTCACCTTCTGCTGCCGTAAAGCTCTAAATGCAATGGCCTCAATTAGCAAATTATGACTTATATGCAATCTAATAATTACCTATAAGGAAAATAACAGTGCATCAGCTCAGAAGGTGATGAACAGTACCTGGATCACCATTTGAAATTTAAGCAATATCCTTGAGAATAATATTAACAAATGTATGTGATATTAGGGGTGGACTTAAAGTTTTATCACAATATTTTGTGGCACTATTGTGTTTACTATAAACTGTTTGTCACTTGTGTTGTAGGTAACTGCTTTGCACTGACTTCATGACATCAATCATAGCCCCACAAACACAAATACTGTTCTTGAAAAACATTCCAATTTGTAAAAACTTTTGGTTTGTATCAGAAAACTGCACACAGAAACTGAATTTAATGATATTTTCTGTTACTCTCATTGAAGAAACAGTGGAGAAATAGTAAAAGTAACAATCCTGACAATAGGTTTTGGTTTGTTTTAAACATCATTAATTGTAATTTGTGACAACGATAAATCACATATATTATCATAAGAAATTTATCATAATAAATGAATAACAATATGATAAATCCGCACTGTGATATAATCACCTTTATATAAAGCAGCAATTTCTCCTCATAATGCCAAAATAGTATGATTATGATTAGAATAATGAAATCGGTGAGAGAATACACTCTTACATACATACATGCATAATGAACATTTATCTGCTACATTAGTAATGAATTAAGTGGATCTCAACACCTCAAGATCTTGTTGAGCCCAGAATTATACATACCTCTGGTAGATTTAATGTCCTATTTTATATTAATAGGAAATTAAAGAAATATTTCTTAAAATGTTATTAAATATGTAAAAGGAGTACAGTTACATTATTATTAAAACCAGACCATCTTTTTTATGCTTCCATTGACATTTTGTTGATTTATCTCAGATCTTAAAAGGCTTCTTTACCACCTCACAATTTGTTTACCTGCCTTGAATGTTTTTCAAGTACCAAAAAATTGGGAATTTTTTTAGTAATGATAAGCTAAAATGGTGAAAATACAAATTTGTCACTTCATGTCAGACTCTTGAAAGACTTGTAAGCAGCAACAACAGCAGCAGCAGCAAGATGATGTATGAAAAGGAGCGCTAAGGCTGCCATTCCAGTTCCTCCAGCCTACACTGATCCCTTCTGACATGACCTCCTGCCTGGCTTGCGTCTGCGTCTATCTCCTGCTTCGTCTCTACCGGTCCCAGTTTGGCCTCGGTTTGGCCTCTCTGGCCCAGATCCAGGCCCTCAGATCCACTCACTCTTGGAATTTTTCCATTGTTTTTCATTTATTGCTGATACTCCTTGAGCGTTCAGTTGTGTTCAGTTTAAAACCAAGATTGTTTTTATTTTTTTGAAATCCTGAATTTATCCTGCTTGTCAGAATGAATTCATCACCACAGGTTGTCACTGCGAGGCTGAGGACAGCGAAAGTAGACGGACCATATTTGTCTGTCTGGGCTTGAGAGGCGCCTGCCACCTAATGACGTCTGACAAGCGAGACAGCGGCGGCTTCGGGTGCTCTGGGACTGTTTTGGGGTCACCATGATGTGATCTGTAGCAAGTGGGGGCTTTATCAGATAACATCCACATTGTCTCCTCGCTGAAAACCTCAGTTTCACAGTTTTCTTCTCAGCCTTTTGGTTGTCTGAGTCTTAGCTTCAGTTTCTACCTCTTCACCATAACAAACAACCACTAAGGAGGTCAGAGGTCACATCCTAACAATTTAAGTCACAAATAAACAGCTTGAGAATTTGGAACAATGTGGAATGTTCTTGTGAACGTAAAAAAATCCCCAAAAATCTGACTCAATTTTGTTTTTTTTATTTCTCAGGCTTTGATGCGTCCAGGCCGCCTTGACAGGATTGTCTATGTTCCTCTTCCCGACGGTCCGACCAGATGGGAGATATTTTCCCTGCAGTTCCGTAACATGCCCATAGCAGAGAACGTTTCCCTCGATGAGCTGGTCACTCGGACCAACAAGTACTCAGGAGCAGAAGTGAGTAAATCTACATGCTTTATAGAAAATAAGAAGAAGATTTGTGGCTTTTAATCATTAATGCAAATCATGATTTTTCTAGGCTGGAATTATTATACAATGATATTTTTTGCTGAATTAATAATCTTTATTAAATTTGCTTAGTTTAAAAAAAAAAGAAAGTTCTTGTTGATGCTTTTGTGGGAGTATTTTTAGAGAATTGTAAGGTTGTATAAAAATGCAATACTAAATGTAATCTAAAATGATTTTGAATTGTGTACAAATGTTGCCCCAAAACATTTTACATGTACATGTTCCAGATATTGCAGTGATCGTCCCAAAAATTTGAAAAGACATTTTACTTTCTTTCTATTTGATCAATCCGGTACAGAGGTATTAACAGAGATCTTTCTAAAGCCAAGGTTTTTCACGTTGTGGAACTTAAATGGAAGTTTTCTATCCAATAGTATTCCAAAACTGAACAAAGGGGTGTGATCTCCAAGTCTGGATAACAGAAAAACACAGAACGAAAGTCAATATTTGTATTGTTTTTGTTTTTTTTTATAGAGATACTATAATATTACAACACTGGATCTGAGAGGGTTAAACATTATGCGCACATGTTCTGTTGAGTTGAGGTCTGAGTTTTGTTTTATTCTCTCGGAACTGGTTTCAGTGTGTGTTTGCCTTCCCAATGACCCAGTGTTTTCAGACAACTTGTACTTATGTCCACGACTCTGAAATCTGGAGTTGTTTAAAAATGGCTCCAAAAAACTTTCCCAAGTGGTGCTGATTTACACTTTTCCCTCTTAGATCTTCTCTGAGTTCTTAAATTTCCCAGAGTTTTGATCTTTCTAATGATTTCAGGGAAGCAAATCCTTTTTTTGCTGACAAAGTTAATTTACCCGCCGTAGCCAATCATGATTACCAACCAGACGTTACTAGGCTGCAGCCTTTTCAAGTTAGGACATTCTGTGTTGTTCAGTACCCCTTATAAAAATATTTAGCTCAGTGTATCTAAATATTTAAGCGTATTTATATGATCTTGACCCTGTTAGTATCAGAGAAAATCCACAATAAATGCAAATTTGTGCAGCCAGTTCTTCCTTTCAGGTGTTTGTGGTATAATTGTTCCACCCTTTATGAGAATGATTTATCAAAATCCAAAAGAATATGACTGAACAAAATGTTCCATAAGAGAACAGAAAACAAACATGTACAATGGCATCTGTGAACAATAAAAATGTACAAAGCAAAATATTTGACAAAATAAAACAAGAACTTGTTTTCACTACAGTTGAGGAATTGGAATCTTGCAGTGTCAAGATTAGACCACAAACTTTACCAAATTTTAAGAGTTGGAGTATCTTTGAAAGGCATCCATAATTATTTCTCATTTTTGCTGTTTTGTTTTTGTAGCTTAGATATTTATAATCATTTCCATGTCCAGAATGAGGAACTATTGGCTTTTTTTCAATATCACCTAATCAGCGCAGCTCGACTTGGCTACGTTGTACCAGACCCTTTTTTTTAGAACCTATTTTTCTGGAGTCTCAAGTGTGTCAAGTCATTTCACTGATGCATTAAATGTTAATTGATACTGACTGGCAAGAACCAAGAAGTAAACATTACCCTCTTCACCAGCAAAGGAATCTAATCGCGGTCTGAAAGCCAGAGTGAGAGCAACCAGTTCACAGATGGGTGCTTGAAGAACGTGCTGCTAGGAGAGGCTTGCCAACGGTGCTGTTAGGTTTTCATGCCCTAGTTGTTGCCAAGGAGATGATTCTTCTGAATCTGGTAACTGAACACATGTCACTGGGTCATATCATTAACATGGACAATATGACCGTATTGGTCCTCCTCATGTTTGACAACTTCTACATTACTGCAACCTATATTCAAGTCCAACTTTTATGTGTCTTTTTCCTCTTCACGTCACATTTTTTTGTATGCTATGAGTTATAGCCCAGTAGAGTGAGGTAACAGGTATTCTTCGCAGAGATTTAAAGGTAAACCTAATAGATCTGTAATTCACCACAGTGGGAAATTATAAGTTGTGACAAAACCTGCTCTCATTTTGACAAAGGAAAGAAAGCATGTTTATATGTATGCTATCAAACACCACTCATGGTCGCCTCAGTGGTCTGGCTGTTGACTTCCTGCTCTAGGTAGTCTGTAAAATTAATGGCATCAACTGTGTTGTGTCTTTTTCCATGGATTTTGGGAGAAAAGTTTTTGATAAATCATTCTCATAAACCCCAAGCAGTTTTTTTTTCCTGCATTATGTTCCTATTACTGTAGGTCTTGCACTACAGTGTATAAATTTGTCATTGACAAATAAATCTCTAGATGCAAGTTTGCATTATTGACATTTACATTTATTTCCTCATCTTTCAGCTTATTAACCTTCTGCTACCCCAGAAGGCAGATAAGAAGCAATTCTGCTACTCCAGAGGGATGTTAGTGTTTTTTCCATGATGTCTGCATCGTGTCTGTGCTGTGTCACTGAACACCCTCGTGATCTCACTGTGGACAGGGAGTAATCATACAAACATTCTTTTGTGTAGAAGATTTGTTTCTCTGTGTTCATCTGCCACGTGATTCACATTGTGCCGAGCAGAGACACTGCTACTGTCCTCCACGAAAGTCTAGCTTCGAGATTCTTAGCAGCTGGGACACAATTTGATGAAGAATGCATCACAGTTTGGATTTTAAAAAATGCACTGCCATTGAGTGAAGTAGTTTTTGTCAAATCATGTTTTTATGACACTTGTCTGTATTTATGCTAAAAATGAGCTATACTTAATTTTCTGTTAGACTTGAAAGACATTACTTTAAAATGTGCAGAATGTTTACACCTAGACGTAAATACCCACTGTATGTTGAGACTTCAAAGGTCACAGACCTGAAAAAGAAGTCATACAGGTACTGAAACACACATGCAAAACAACCAGATGCACCGTTATTTGCTCTGATGCCTTTTCTGTAACAAAAAACAGTTTTCATGGCTGTTTCTATTAGATACACTTGTGAATGCAGCTGTGCACAGAGGAAAAAAATCTGTGATTGCTTGCTGCTTTCATGTGCTTCTCTGACACAAAGCACGAGCAAGGTTTGTTTGGATCACAGAAACTGAACCTTAGATATCATCATGTTGAATCTACTCTCTAGCTTAACATTTACACTTGCAAAAACTCTTAAAATGCTGCTTTTTATTGTTTTTAATTTAGTTTTTACATTCAAGTAGCGTAGTACATGTGCGCCAAAATCGTACGGATTTCTGATTCCATTTGCATCCATGCATACTGAGGCAAAATTGATCTTCCTGGTGCTAGTCTCATTTCATTCTTTGGTAAGATCCAACCTACTTTTTTGGGGCTGTTATCTAAAAAGGTGATCCCATCCCTCCATGCTCTACAGGCCCAGTATCAATTCTGGCATTGTTTCCAGATCACTTTGGCCATAATTCAAAGCTGGAGGATTAAGGCTGAAATGGTTAGGATTCGTTCAGAAAAGAGACAATAGAAAAGATAGAGTATGCTGGGATGTAGGATTAGATGGAAACTACAGACATAGAAGATTGATTGATCTTAATACCAGACATTCTACGCTATAAAATATGAGTTCAGAAAATGCAATATTTTGAAGCATAATGTGTTGAGTCTCTCAAGCAAGCCAGTAAACTTTGTGGTGGTTTCCAATGTGCGTTGAAATGCTCCAGTTTTCTGGTTCAACTTCCAGTAAAAGTGCAGCCATTCGATCGTTGCATACCATTTAGAGATATCCTTGTTTATTTACTTGCTCATTTGTTGTATTTGTCCCTCAGGGCTCAGTTCTTGTAAACACAGTTTTATCTCCAGCGCCGTGTTGTTTGGTTATCTGTATCCTGTTTTCTCCCAAACTTCCCCTCAGCGAGTTTAAAGTTTCATCTAATCTAATATGATCTTTAGTGCTGGCATGTAAAATATAATACCCACCCAGATGAGACGCAGCTTTCCATTCTACCTATGAGTTCTTATCGGCTTGACTGTGGCATGCCTTTGAATTTTTGTGGAGCTTGGAGAACTCAGTGGCAAGTGACAGCACAACTCCATTCCACAGATGAGACACTACACCAGAAACCCTGATGTCAAACGCAACATATGATAGCGGGGCTTTGGTTTCTTGCCGCATACCTCCTCCAGGTGTACGCCTGCTTTAGGCTGAATTCTGGGTGGGGGTTGCTCTGTCAGAAACAGGGGGAAGAGTTTGTACTTTCAGGATATAGGGAGGCCCTATAAGTAACCTCAATCTGCCACCGATATGTAGTGATATATTATAGTGTCAAAATGAGAAGACAGAAGGGCCTAAACTTTTCAGCGTCCCGACCAGACTTGATTTAAGAAGAATTAAACCTTTTTTTATCTTGCTTCAGGGAGCATTTTGTGTTAGATACGAGAAAGGTGAGATATAACCCTATGAAATATTGAATATGTGGGGTTATCAGTGTAGTGAGTAAGGTACGCAAAGTAAAAATGCCAAAGCTTCTATATATCTAAAATGATACAAGACTGTATCACAAGAAAATTTGGAGGTAAAATATGAAGCATTGCTCTATAAAGAATTTCCAGATGTGTCCTAAAATGAGAATGTTACCTTTCAGAGAACAGTTGAAATTCAAGCTCATCTCTCCATACCAGTCAAAAAATACATATATCCTTCATGTTAGTTTTACCCTAGAAGAATAATGACATTTCATGTGAGGATTGATTCTTTTGACTTGAGAAAAAACCTTGTTAAACAAAAGCTTCAAATTTACATTTCACCAAAGACTACATTTCTTTTGAGCTTAAGATTATCTAAATATATAGTTCCATTTTACATCTTTAGTTATTTTGTAATGTTAAAGTTATGTAACTTTACAGTACCAGGAATAGCCAAATTTCTCTGTGGGACTGAGCTGGGAGCTATTATGTTTGACTTTGTATGCTAACTCAGCTGGCAGCTGTGCTGTTGAGCCACAGCAGCAGTCGACCGTGTTCTCAGCTCAAACTGGATGAGCTAGGTGGCTTGTAATCTTCACATTTTTTTCTCCTCTCTTTTTGGAGCTGATTTTTTAAAGATTGCAGCATTAACTTGTCTTGTGAAGGCTTTGATTATTGGAATAGTTAAGACTTGGTTTTCTTCTGGTTTGTATGATTCAGTTGGCCCAGAAAAAGACCTGGACTTGTTCTGATGTTGCTTCTCTACCAATATCATTCTGAGGAATTTCAAGCCATTTGAAGACTAGAGGGATATAAAGACAGCTCTGGGTCTGTTCCAGTCCCCTTTGTTGGAGCACAAGCTGTTCGCCAGTATGAAGGGATAGTCCTCCCAGTAGGTTCTATGAGTATCTAGGGGTTTCCTCAGATTGGGACATGCTTGGAAAACCTCCAAAATAAGGTACCTTTACTCCAAGCGCCTCATCTTGTTTCTAAGGCAGAGCCTGGCCACCTTACAGAGGAATTTCAATACAGCTTCTTGTATCCGGCATCTCATTCTTTCACTTGTGATCCATGTCTCCTGATCATAGTTGAGTAATTCAAGAGCTTTCCTTTTTTTCAACTCCTTCATCACCAAAACAGACTTGGGCAGACAAGGCCCTGATCCATCTATCCTTCTCCAGCTCCATCCAACCGTTGCTTGTGAACAGGACACCAAGATATTCAAACTCCCTCTAGAGGCACAGACTGACCGCCAACCTGAGGGGAGCAGTCAACCTTTTTCCGCTTGAGAACTACTGCCTCAAACTTTGAGGAATTGACTTTTACGTTCAGTGTAATCTGATAAATGTGCCGGGTATCCAGGTCTATGTTTAGGCGGTGCACAGATAGGTACATTCAGAACAATTCACTCTTCAGTCTGACTACCTGAAGCTTCGACTTTTATTACATTCTTGGCATTTCAGACTTGTAAGAGAGAAGAGAGAGGGTGAGTTGTAAGATGGGGGTTGGGATTGTCATTCATCAGGACACATTTGTTGTTTCCTCGGAGCTAGAAATTGCTAAAAGAAAAGAAAAAAATTCACCCATCTTCCTACCTGCCTGGAGTGACATCTGGTTTCTCAACCATCACCTTCCCCCTAACCAACCCCTCCACTCACAACAGATTTTAACTCACACTCAGGCAAGAGAATTGCTCCCGGCTCTCCTTCCTCACCTCTGTCGTTAAGTCCTCCAAACAGAAGCAACATTTGATACTGTAATCACAGTGTTGTTAGAAGAATAAGAAGAAACAGAAAGGCTAAACTTGCTCCTCGAAGAAGGTGTGATGCTGTGCTGCTCTTTTTTCTTCTTCTTCTCAAGCCCTAACATGAAAAGACCTTAGGGAATTATTGCTCCCTGTTAGATAAATGAAGTTTGTTCTGGCCTCATTTGTTGCTTTGTTGAAAAACCAAGGCTGTATCAGCTTTCAGCAATTCTTTTTTTTTCTTCCTTCATTTTTAATATCGACATCAGCAGCAAGCAGACATCAGCTGCAGTTTGGTACTAAACAGACATTTTGATTTGTGAACAATGTTTTTTAGTTTTACTGTTTTCAGACATTCCTTGCGATTCCCTGAACTCCTAAAAAAGGAGAAAAGAATCAATTCATCCATCCGTTTGTCTATTCATTCACCCATTCTTCCATCCATCCTCCTTTCATTTTTCCATCCATCTGTTCATCCATCAATCATCTGTCTTTCCATCCATCCATCCATCAATGCATTCACCCATACATCCATAAATCCATCTTTTATTCTAGTCCTCATCTATTTTTTATCTGTCCATCCATCCATCCATCCATCCATCCATCCATCCAACCATCTATCATTCATCTATCTGCCATCTGTCTATGTAGAAATGTCTGCAGTAAACTTTGATATCATAGTAAACTTTTATATTGGACTGAAAATGTATGGAGAACTCTGAAAGTTTGAGTTTGAAGAAATATCTAAAAGTTTTGATATAAAAATCATCTAAAAATCCATTCAACTGTGTTTTTGCCATATTAACACAAAAAATATTCTCTTCTAATTTGCTGTTTTTTTCTGTTAATGTTATAATTCTTTCAAAAAAGAATCTTAGAAGACTGAAATAATATCTGCCACCACTTCCAGATGAGGATCTCCTGGATGTCCCCCCCATGGAGCTTGATTGACATGTGACCTCTAGGAAGCAGAGTGCAAAAACACTTCAGTAATGAGCTCTTGGCAGACGTTGACAACTTGTTGACAAAAAGAAGGGGGAGAAAAAACAAGATTCCCATGCATGGCCACGTTTAGCTCAGAAGTGGAAGTTGACATTATGGAGGTGGTGACAACCAGCAGGCAGCACCAACCTTGCTGGGCGCTCTCACACGTGATCTCACAATGTTGCAACATCCGCACCTTGAGCTCCATTCAGCTATGTCAAAAAAAAAAATCTTCATGGTTGACTTCAACCATGACTCCATGAAGGTCTTTTTTTTCCAGAGCTACTTGGTGTTCTTGGACACACATGATTAACATCTATTAACAACCAGTTAAAGGTTCCTTTAACCCCTTTTTTACCAAAACACTTGAAAGAGCAAGTTCTCTACAAGAAGTGCAGGATGCTCAATATTAAATATTGAATAGATTTACCTTCTACTACGGGCTCTATGAGTGAGCTCTGTGGAGTTCAAGTTTTATCAAAGTACTTTGTGCTGCTATTGTGATAACAATAAATGTAACGATAAGTGTTATTATTATTTGTGTTTTAGGCAACTCTATGGTTTCTGGATGGCACAGAAATCACAGTGGTACAAACACAAATGCTGCTTTTAATAAACATACCAATTTTAATATGCTCTCCATGGCACCAGCCACAAAACCTACACACTGCACACAGCAACTGCATATAATTATATTTTCAAATGTATTGATATTTATTGATACTCTTATTGAACAACCAGTGCAGAAAATAGTGAAACTAACTCTTCTGATACTATGGACAGATGTGGGGTGTTTTAAAAGTCACTAATCAAAATTTATCACTAAAATGATCAATCAAATCTCTTATTATAGTGAGAAGTTTCTTGTGATAAATAATACAATAAATTCCCACCCCTACCATCTTCCCAATCTTCCTGTCTGTAAAGAGACAATTAAGTTTAAGAATCAAAGACTTGGATTTGGACATGGCTCTAAAGACTCAAGACTGAACTCAGATTTGACATCTGGAACTCGTACTTTATAAATTCTTTGTGATGTAATCAGGGGTTAAACTTCGCTGGTAAGTGTTGATTATTTAAGTAAATTATTATTCATGACCCCTCTGAGTTACCATACTGCATATAAATAACTGGTTGTCATGTTAAAGGGTGCTTTTGTAGTAATCACCAGGGACTTTTGCAGAGCGTAGGCTGTTAATGATTCATAATAACATGTTTATGTTACAGCATCATGATAATGACCACCTTCAAGTTTAATTTATTTTTAAAAAGTGTCTTCTAGGTTTCTGAAAGTCAGTGTGATCAGCTCGCTGAGACATGTATTTAGGATGTATGAATTATTCTGATTGGCTGCACAACTTTGTGCAGCTCAACCCAATGCTGCTGTCAAGCAACATATTTATAATAATACTAGTAATAACAGGGTTTGTAGGCAGCCTGAGGAGAAGAACTGTAAAAATAAGTAGCCAATTTGAGCACAAGGATAAATAGATGTAAACTACCATCTACAAAATAAAAGCACTTAGGTTCTTTTAAAGATTTATCATCGGTTCAACGTAATCCATTTTTAATGGTAAATGGTACATTTGAATTCAGTATCCTGCAAAAAAGATGTTAAAAATTGGCTTAATATAGCTCTAATAATAATAATTTGACATGATAGCTGATCACTTTGGTTCAAGTCTGATCTGAGAGAATTTCTAAAAAACTGTTGAATGAGAAAGCATCTCTGCTTTCAGCAACACAAATGTGTATAATCTTGAACTTTATACTGCGTTGTTGCATATTGAATTTATATTATTGAACTCATGTCTTTTAGAGAATTTGAGTCTGAATAGGCATCCAGGCTTTCCAGAAGTCTTTTCTCAACAATTAAAAACCATACAGTCTTATATAATGACACGCACACAAGCACAAGTAAAACCACTCTCACAGGAAGACAAATGGTTTCCCCGTAACACCTGTTGTGGTTGTGGCTGTTCCTCCTCTGGCTCTGTGTGCTGTCTGATTTATGGCCCGGTATTTGTTGTTGTAAAGATTTTTATCACCAAGGACACAAGCTCCTAAAAGAAAGGAGAAAAAAGAACACAAAACGTGTCATTGTGTAAATAATAGTGACGGTACAAAATGTGCAACATTAATATACAAGAAGAAACACAATCCTTCCTTTCTTGGTAGCCACATAATCCTTGCAGGATCGTTGAGGAAAACATAATATAACCATCAAATGAATATGTCAGCTGTAGTGGAATGTATGAGCAATTCTCCAAAATACACTTTACTGTCTGGACTTATGTGTGTTATTTTCTTGTGGCTGACCACTGATAGAGTCACATAGGAGCTCAGACAGATGCTGCTGATAAAGAAAACACAATCAGCGTTCAACAAAGGAAGCGAGGAAAAAGCTATTAACACCTTTCTCCTGAATTCCTCAAACCCCTCAGTTCACTTCCACCCCACAGGCCTTTTGGCTCCTGACAGCATGAATATGTTATTTTAGTTGACAGAGTTAAATAAAGGTTTAAAAAAGAAAACAGTTCTCCTTCTGTTTCAGGCTCTGAGGCTGTTTTGGCCCTTAACAGAGCCATGGATCAGAGGAAGCTTCCATCCGGCCCTAATTTTACATTTCAAAAATATAAAGCCTGTGCTGTGGTTTATGTGTAAGTACATGGTGAAGAACCAATTGGGGGTTTTTTCAGGGAAATATGAACCATCAAGCGTGCCCAACACGCAGTTTATAATAATGTGGTAGAAAATGGGCAAAAAAGAGAGAAAGAACCTGAGCTAGAGGGCAAGAGTAAAAATATAGTGAAGGAAAAATATAAAATGTGATTAATTTATTATATTAAGATTAAAACTTGACCATTAAAGTTTTTGAAAAGAGAAACCAGAATTAGAGTCCAAAGACCATCAGAGGCCTCAAATAAATACTTTTTACAACAGACTATAGGTTTAATATGTTTTAAATTTATTCAATAAGAATGGGGATGGTCTTAAATTTAATTTGGCAAGGTTAGATGAAAAAAAAACAATTTTAATTGAAGATATAAAGGAATTAAGTTTACTCTTTAAAAGGGGAAAAGCAAGAGCAGACATAATTTAAGGAAGGCAGATGTGTGTGCTTCCTTTAGGATCTTTGGTATGTGTTCAATATGCATCAACAGGCATTAGTGGTATACATAGACCACCTTAGTTATAGGTGAATTTGTAACAGTAGTCTATAGGGACTTAGAAGTAAACTATAAACTGTGATTTCATTAAGTTGAAAGGCTATTGCTATAGAAAACACATATGGAGATCTATAATTACAGTTATTAAAGCTAAGCACTAATTCCTAACTTAAAATACAAAGAATGTGAATTCTAATTTAGTTTTTGTTTTAATCTAGTCAAACAAAAACTAAGGTAATATGTTGCTCTTTTTAGGCGACTACTCCCTTACATATGCCTCTGGTCTTTTGCTTTTGATGCAAATTAACCATTCCTTTAGTTTATTTAATTTTCTTTCTTTCCTTTGGTTTTATTTATCGTAGCAGTTAAATTTCAGAAGGAATGTTCTCTCAGTTCATAGCGTTTTTTTTTCCAGTTGCACTACTGTGGATTTGTCTATTTTCTTTCATGTTAAAGGCAGTAAAAATAAATTTAAATGAGCTCTAATGACACAAGGGGGTTTTTCTTACTTGTATTGATTTTACTAAACAGACATACACACCCAAACCGTTTCAGTGTGGGCGTGTTTGGTAAATATGCCATTTCTGCCTTCCTTAAGCCCGGAGAAAATGTGGTGTTTTATTGTTTGTATGAATAAAGGGCAACAACAAATTCCCCTCCGCCCCCTAAAGAAGAGGCCCAATTGTAGCCCCCACCCACACACACATAGACATAATCATAACACAGTGTGGCCTCAGCGCAGGTGCGATCCCACATGGCTCTTTCCAAAACAAAAATTGCCCGAGAGTCTGGTGGAACAACACCTGAATCCCTCATATAGAAGTTAATGAGCAGTTTTAAGCAGAAAGTTTGCACTTCCAGCATTTTTATAAATGAAAAACAGCTTCAATAATAATAATTGTTATTCAATTATTGTTTTGTGCTTTACACACTAATTTTTATTTAGTAATATGAGTTGAATCACACTTCAATCTGGTCAGAGGTGTGTTACGTACCCCTACCCTCACCCTTGCTCGTTCTTCTTCTTTTTTTTTACTGGTTACAGGAGAGTAGGGTCACAACAATAAGTGTGTATTGATATAGACAAAAGGAACAGAGAAAAGAAAACAAAATGGCCACCTGGCGGAATACACAGTGTGGTGGGGGTTTACCTTAGATGTCCAATCAGAGTTCCTCAACCAGCTGCCATCCGTTGAGAGGGGCAAGCCCTCGCGATCCCTCGTCCATCAGACGCTCCGTTTAATAGTTTCCTTTTTTTGTCTTTAAATATGTAGTTTTACTCTTTTCCTAAAAATGCACCACTCTTGATTTTATCGGTGGTTGGCCTTAGCAGGCGTGTAACTTCCCAGTGCGAGTTTGTTTTTGGACAGTCAGTTGTCCAAAAACAAATCAAAACAAAAGAAAACAAACTTCATCCCGGCCAAAAACCTGCAACGCTCCCCTCTGGGTGGATCTGTTCCGAGGTGAAGGTACTCTTCTTCCTTCCAGAGCCTTCCCGCAACCGTACTTTCAATTATTTCTTTCTTCACCAAAACTCCACTGCTGCAGCAGCTTCATACACGCCACGCATCACTCATCAATCTCAGGTGTGCCACCAACCCAGCTAAAACACTTGGGCTGGCTGTGCCCCCCCCACCAGTGAACTGTCAAAGGTGCCAAAATAAAAACAACAAATAATAAATTATTATTATATTTCTGTTTTGGTTTAAAAGATCCAAAAGTTTTGGCACATTTCAGGCTTTCAAGGAGTTGCTGCTTCTGTCTTTTTTCCATAGATATTATTGACATACAGACTGTGACTAACCTATGTGTACGTATTGGAAAGTTTATGCTAAGAGATGTTGTAATAAGGCCTTATCTGTGGTAGGGGGAAAGCATAAGCCTCTTTCACAAAACATTTCAATTTAAAAACCTGCAAATTTGACCTCTGACCTCCCGTTGGCCATTCGTAAATCACAAGTGGATATGGTGTTATCCCACAAGGGTATCAAAACACAAGCAAGAGTCAGGTGTCATTTCACAAGGCATTGACGTTGTCATTACGCATAAAACCTGTCAGTTTCATTAGTTTTAATGATTCGTTTGTACTTTTTATATAATAGAGTTATATATAATTATGATGCATTTTTCTTTGTTTTGTACTGTTTTAACTGATATATTTATTGTATTTATTGACAAAAGTTTAGTAGTTTTAACCTTGTTTTGCGTAAAATCAGTTCCTCTACAATTTATCATTTTTTAAAAGTTGAAAAACTAAGTTCTAACTGAATCCTCAGGTTAATAGATACACTTTTGTCCTTATTTTTAATTGTGAGGATGAAAGATGAAAACATCGCAATACAAAATAAAACACCTGTCAAGGAGTCAAAACATCTTGAGTTTTTGCTGCTTCTATTTTCATAAGCAGCCATGTTTCAACAAAGGTTGTTCAGTGCTGTAGCAGACAGCCTTAATCAACAGTTTCTCCTGATGCTTCCAGTTTTCTAGAAACAAGAATAGTAACTATGGAGATGAGAAACAAACTTCTATGTTTTTTTTTATGTGGGGGAAATTTCAATTTCATACCAAATATTCCAGACCAGAAATCATTAAGCTGGACTGCATATTATATATATTTTAACTGTTATATTTCCAAAGTAAAACCTTATATAACATGAAGAGACTTTTAGGAATTAAATTCACCCAGGATCAAAATGCTACATTGAGGCTGAAACGCACACATACACCCCTCCTAATGTTTGGATATGTGTCTTCAGGGTTTGGTGTATTTCAATTTTTGCTTACTTCATGTTGTCAAACAGGTTCTACTGAAGTGATATATTAATTCTCCAGAAATTTGGAGTCCCACATGTTTTTGTGTGTCAGGCATTTGATGTTTTACACTACGGTTTAGCTTTATTTAAATAGAAAAACATCCATCTAGGGATAATTTATTGTTGTAATATCAGATATTTTCCCTCTGCTCATTTTGTCTGGGCTTTAATACGGTGACGAAAGCTCACACGGTCTCTATTTCATCATCACACTTCTTTGCAGAGCCTAAATTCCTCTGCTGGGAGCACAAGCATGCTCACGTTCATCCACTGCTCAGGCACTCGACTCTGCTATTTATGATCATGTGCCATGTTTCCGTTCTCTCCCGCCCGCATGACGCTCCTCCCTCCGTGCTTAACCTCACCTCCTCTCTTTAACCTCCCCTCTCACTCGCCTTGTAATCTTAAATAGGTTTCACATGGAGTTGTGGTCAGGCCTTGTTTCTCTTGGCCGAGGCATGTCACTGCAGACACTTCCTCTCAGCCTTTTTGGAGGATGAAATGTTTTATTTCTGGTCGAGGCTTCAGGCTCTGCGCTCCACCACCCCCAACATTGTTTGATTTACGTATTATTTAATTTCCTCTCTGAAAATTGAATGCAACACATCCCTATATTTTTTTAATTTTACTTAAACTTTGGATGGGGGTAATATGTTGCTCTTTGGGCATATTTTAGGAGCGTGATTCATGTAAAGCATAAAGTTCCCCACTAAAGCCAAAATAGTCCCTGGCATTAAATATTTGAACCTCAAGTTTTCTGTTTTTCTTTCACGTCTTCCTGTATTAATATAATTTTGGAAAGTGTTGTTTCAGAGCGATTCCTTGAACATTCGCTTGATTAAAGAAGTTATATCCGTAATTTTCTGTACTGCAAACCCCACAGACTGAGATTATACCAAAAGATCTGATCTGAACTTCTAAGGTATGAATAACTGAATTTTTTGCTAAGCACACATGTATGTGTTTACTCAACACTTCCCAAGAATGCAAGTCTTTGCAAGCAGGCTGACATGTCCATGTAGTGTGTGCATGCAGAGTGCGCTGTAGGGGGAGTATGTGTTTGTGTTTGTGCATGCATGCATGATTGCGTAAAGATTTCCTTCAAAACTTGGATTAATAAACCAAATGCAAATGATTGCATGAGTGTTTGCACACATGTAGTTCTTTATGTGTCAGCCAGGGCGTGTGCACCGTAGGTTATGTGTAAAGGACTTGTAGAGTGATGGAGGAGAGGTTTTTGGTGGGAGGCGGAGCAGAGGGGGAGTTGTCGGAGCTCGCTCCTGTAAATGTAACCGTTTGTGTGCGCAAGAAAGGGGCTGCGGGAGGAGTGGATGTGGCCCGCCGTAGACACAAGGGCGGATTGATAGTAAACACACACTCCAGGTCTAGTGAATCTGCAGCCAGCAGCCTGGCTAACAAGCCCTTCATTAAGGCCGTCTGATACACTCACTGAGCGCCTTTGTTGAAGTAGGAAGCGAAAAGTACACCAGACAGATTTGACCTGAGAACGTTGGTATGTGCTGCCAGCAGTCACAAGCTTTTCCCCCTCTCATTCCACCTTGAGAAGGATTTATTTTTGTCATGCTGAACAGGTTGTCCTCTAACTGGTGCAGCTTCTTACCTCCTCTGGGTAAAATATTGCAGGCAAAAATATGTCTTCTTTTAAATAATTCTAGGGTTTTACCTAGCAGAATGCAGTAAAAATTACTAAATCTTAGAAATGCTGAAACACTATTCACACCTTTGCTTCTTCATAAGTATTTAGTAGGGAAAGAAGAACCCAGGTGCTTCTGATCAAATGCATTTGGCTTATAAATGTGAAGAGCTGTGTAAAAGCAGGAGTTTCGCTGCTCCATAGTCGCATCCTTCCACAGAGAGAAAGGCTGTTGATAAATGTTGGGACATTATTTCACTTATATTAAGATATTTTACCCTTCTTATAAGTGAAATAATCTCCTACCGGAACAAGCACTATTTCATCAACATCCTGATTTTAGGTCAAAATAGTCATTGACCTAAAATAAGCTCCTATATCTTGCTGAAAAGTTACTTGTCTGTTAATTTTATTTTATTTCAAGTACACTTAGATGTTTGATTTGTTACGTTTTGTGCGATGAGTTGAACTTGTTATGCAACCACAGCTTCCAAAACAACCAGAACTCTTGTTATTATTACTTGTTGAGAAATAGAAGAATCAAAGGGTTTCAGTGGTCCAGTCAAAGCCCAGTCCTCAATCTGATTGAAATGCTGTGGTAGATTCTCAACCTGCATAGAAACAAATTTCTTCAAACCTTATAACCTCGTTTGAGATTGAGTGAATCATACAGTTGAATCATAGGGTGTACCTAGTTACTTAAACCCAGCTTTTCTGTTTTACTATTGTTTAGTAAGTAAAGTGGAATCTTCTGTGTGCTTGAAGATATATTTTGGTGTTTTTAGAACCTGGTATTAGAGGATAGAAAAAGAGGGTGTACAGTCTTTTCATTCAAACTCTTCCTTATGTCCTGCTGAATGTTTTGCTACTATTTTTTCTTGTTTTATACATTCTGGTTGAGAGTTGTCTTATCTTGCAACAACAGGACCTCCCATGCAGACCTCAACATGCTGCCATGTATCACTTTGTGCCTCCAGTGTCTTCTTTTCAGCTCGGTATTGCTGTGTGTAGTGAAGCAGCATGATGTAGGGTGTAGCTGTGACTGTAGTCCAGTGACCAGTAGAGCATAAAGGCTGCTGTTGTATTCAGGGTTCTGGGTTGTGGCTCCCTATTGGCTGGAGCAGCAATAGCCTGCGGCACTGAGCGAAAATCAGCCCAGTTTCATTTCATAACCCCATTAAAATGACTTCAGTGTCCAAACTCCAACATTCACGCCAAAGTACAAGCTATAAATTAGATGATAATATAGAAAAGTTTCCAAAAACCATGCTAGGCACATTTGTCATTAGTTAAACTTGAACTAAGCAGCTATTGGGCCTAAATATCTGGCCGACTCTTTCACATTTGTGGTGCAAGAAAAGTAACATCTGATATTCAGTTATATACACCCAAATGAATTTAAACTTTCATTAAATATTATAAATATTATTAAATTAGCCAGATTTGCATTATTTAAAGAATTCCCCCTGGAAAGTAGGGAGCAGCCTTTTCAAAACCAAATCTTCTGTACTAAAATTTATCAGTTACTTTGCTGAATTTCATGTGGTTTTGCTGTTTTCTATCCCATATTCGGAAGCTGATAATGAAGGAAACAACTTCCTGTTCTGCAGAAACATCTCCTTCTCTCATCCATCCATCCATCCATCCATCCATCCATCCATCCATCCATCCATCCATCCATCCATCCATCCATCCATCCATGTTTATAGTTTCCATCTTGAAATGTCTGCAGGAATTTCAGACACTTTAAATAAATTCAAAATAAAAATTTAATATGAAAACTCAGAACTCTCTAAATTTCTATCTGAGAAAGTTAGACATTTTTACGATTGTGTAGAAATTCTGTAAATACTTAGATTCACATCAGACATGAGAAAATAGACTGACAAAGACTTTTGTTATAATCTATTGTAAAATATATATATATATATATATACCTGTATATATATTAGCGAAAATGTTGAAGATATTTCTGTTTACAGTAAATTGGTAGAATGACGGCAGCATTAGGGCACAAGGTGTTACTTTGGTTTTTGCTGTCTCATCAAAATATTCTCTTGGTGTTTAACTTCTATCCTCATCATGACTCAGCAGGTTTTACCTTCAAACTGAGAGGCTCTTGATTACTTTTTTTGGGATTTGATTTGCTTTATGACTGGCTGCGTGCCACCAGCAAGAGCTTGGTGTTCGCCCACCGGAGAGCCGCCAGCGCAGTGCATCGCTTCAGTCCACTCCATATATTTAAGTGATTGCTGACAGAATTTATGACAGGACTGAAAAATGAAGTCTGCATTGCAATAACATTAAAATAGAGAGTTCTGCAATTTATTTGGCCAGCCACAAGTCAGCAATCTTTGCCACCGACACACACACACACACACACACACACACACACACCATTTCTGTGCATTTGCAGTTTTCTCCCTTCTTCCAGTTTTCTGTCACAGGAGCATGGGGGGCCCATCTTTAGGGGTATCAAGGTAATGCTGGGCTTTTGGCTGAGTTCAGGAATGCCTTCACATCTACAAACAGCCCGGCTCTTTGCTCGTCCTGTTTGCATTTGTGGCTTGGTGTTTTTTAAGGTCCGTACGAGCAAACACTCAGCAGGAAACACTGAGTTGTTGATCAGCCTCGCAGAACAGGATGAATGTGAGGGCTTGTGTGTGTTTCTCACACACCGTTTGTGTATTTCAGATAACTTTTTATTAAACCTGATGGGCGTGGTACAAAACAGTCAAATGCACTCCAACGCCGCTTGCAGAAGCTTCTCCATAAATAAGAAATTGCAGTTTGATTGTGCGGCAGTGTTTGTCTATTCCTGTTTGTGGATGTTGCCTGGAAACTTTATGAACTCTCATTGTTCAACATGTGGCATCTCTCTCAGTCGCCATTCTGCATTTGTAAACAGGCGGCGGGGATGCATAGCCTCATTGTTTTGCATCATTATTACTGACAGGCCTAAATGACTTGAATGATGGGAAGCTCTTATACAAAATTAACCCGGCCCTGCGTGTTTACCCTGCCTGAATCGTGCAGCTCATTGGCTTGAAACAGAAGAAAGGGGGAAACAGGCCTCTCACATCCTGACATCTGCAAAGCACCTGTCCCGAGACGTGCATGCTGCGAGCATTCTTGAGCTCGTTCAGACCTCCATCTCCTCCTGCTTTACTCTCCGGCTTTGGAAAAATGCCTTGATCGTCATGTGCTTTAACAATTGACAGTGTTTTTTCCTGTCTCCTACATGTTCGTAGTCCGACTCTGGTAGGGATGGCTGAGTATTATAAAATAATTTTGTTCATCGACAACCGCTTTGGTGTATCTGCCTTACATTTAAGACAAAAAGCTGTAAAGCCAAAAGCTGTCACAACGTCGCCTCTTTCTGCATAAGAAACAGATACATTCATAGTCATACTGAACTACATTTTTAACATTTTGCCACAGTATTGCCAAAGAATTTATTGCATTTTATTGGAATTTTTTGGGATTAACCAGCCCAAAAGTGGTGCATAATTGTGAAGTTAAACAGAAACGATTTTCAATCAGTTGATACTTAATAGAAACACCTTTTGCTGCATGTTTTGCTGTGAGTCCTTGGGTTTTTGTCTGTACTGCCTTACACATCTAGAGACTAATAATTATGTCATAAGCCTCATTCTCAGTGAGATTGGATGTATCCTGATAAAAATCAGCTCCTTGTTCTACACTTTGCTTCGTAAAAAGGGTCTGGACCCTTAGATTTGACTTAATAAATACAAAATTAAATTATTGTATTAGAGATTTATATGAGCAAATTTAACTGGATGCAACTGGATGTTTTTGTTTGTTGCTCATCCTTTTATAGCTCCATGCCTGGTGTAAACTGCAGCTCTGTGTTGTGAAGTCGATCACAGAGCTGCGATGAAGTTGACCGCTCAGCCTGACAGCTGAATGTCTGTGCCTGTTTCCTGTCCCAGATAACAGCAGTATGCAGAGAGGCTGCCCTCCTGGCCCTGCAGGAGGACATCAAAGCTGCACACATCGAGGCCAGACACTTTGAAAGTGCCCTGAACACGGTGAAGCCTCGAATCCCCGACTCGCTCGTCCAGTCGTACGTCAGCTATCAGCAGCAGCACAGCGGCTTCTGTTTCTTCTGACAACGCCACTCTGGACTCTTTGACACTGCAGTCGCACACATATTCACTTGCATTCTATGTATTGATTTTTTATCCAAATGTATTGACACAAAATAAAACTGGATATTTTGTGACTGTCATGAACACTGAAATCCTGTTTTTGTGACAATATTTTTGTGTGATTCTGTTTCATGTTTGATAAGAAAAATATTTCCAAAATTCCATGCTGTATAGTACTTTACAGTAACTTGCAAAAGTACTTCATGGCTTTTTATTGTGATTTTATCTGATAGACAAGGTAGTACACAGCAGTGAAGTTAGAGGGGAAAATAAGTATGTAAAAATAATCCAAGAGACTGGAATCCAGCAGGATAACAATGCTACAGCCGGAGCTACAGTGGTTTAGACCAAAACATATACAAGCGTTAGAATGGCCCAGTGAAAATCCAGACTGAGATGCATTTGAGAATCTGTGGCGAGGCTTAAAAATTTATGTTATTGAATTGTTAATAAACAATGGGCAAACTTTTAGCCTCAAGATGTACAAAAGCTGCTACCATAGGAAAATAAAGTTTATTTATATCAGAGTCTTCACAGACTAAAATCACAAAGTACTTTACAAAGAAGTACTGTACTGTACTGTAAGTGAAACATAATGCAGTTCTCTAAAGTTTTGACATGGGGGGTCTGAACACAAACTTATGTAACTCCTACTAGTAAAATACATCTTTGTATTCCTTTTTTTTCACCACTTTATGTTGGTCTGTTACATGAAATCCACATAAAGTATATTCTTTAAAGTAGGCAAAGTTTGGTACCAATACATTTCCAATAAATGGAATAGAATATAAAATATCCTGTATTGTACTGACTGTGCTCAATAGTTCAACACACACACGCAGTTATTTCATTCATTTAATTAAAATAATAACCTGCTTAAACTTCCTGGTGCGTTTCTGCTTCCTAACCTTTGCTTCGTGGAGCTGCAGATCAGAATCCACGGGGGGGGGGGAACGGTCACGGCTGGTATATTCATCTCATCCATACGTGGAAAATAGGCTAATTGCTGTAATCGTGAGATTTCCGTCCGCACTTCCGACCACTAAGAGTGGGGATCCAGGCGGCCATCTGTCGTGGGATTTGCAGTATCACCAAGAGGTTGATTTTTTTTTTACATCCACTCATTACTGCGCCACAAACTCGCTTCAACTCTCAGTTTAAAGCCTGTAGGTATTTTTATGGGTATTTTTTTGTTTGTTTGTTTGTTTTTTCCCCAAGCTTTTGCTGACCCGAAATGGCGTCCGGGGTCATCCATCTATTGATTTTTCCATTTGAATGGGATAAATTGACTTTGTATTGAACTTCCTTTTCTCATGGATCCGGATGTAGCGCATCCGCGACACCAATCAAAGCAGACAGTCAGGAACAGAGGAGCGAGGGGAGGGGGCTGGTGGCAGCAGAGAGGCGCAGAGGGGGGCAGAGTCTTTCCCCCTGGCTGCAGGGCTGCTTTTTTTTTTTTTTTTTTTTTTTTTAAGGGGGTGAGCTCCGAACACCATACCACCACATGCACGCAAAAATAAAAAATGAACATATAGCCAAAAAGACATAAAGCCAAACAAACA
>CAEFZX010004788.1:0-14017 GCA_903066825.1 Alfaro cultratus | reverse complement strand
CACCACTTGAGGCATTTCAGATCTCGTACTGGTTGTATTTCTTTTATGAATGTCATGAAAGGCAAAATGATGTCCTTTTGCTGTAGAACATCATCGCAGAACACGAGATCCGTAACATATCATGTGCAGCCCAGGATCCAGAGGACCTGTGTACGTTTGCCTACATCACTAAAGACCTGCAGACCAGCCACCATTACTGCCATGTCTTCAACACAATAGATGTGGTACGTTAACACACTGATTTGCATCTTGATCCATTTCTGAAGGTTAATGCATATAGACTGTTTTTTTAATTAAACACGACTGAAGGAAAATAGAACCTGAATAATTAGGTCATTTTCTGGATGTGACCTAATCAGCTTCTCTCATGTTTGTGGAGTAATTTCTTCATTGACAGCAAAACCCAATTACAGGAAATTGAATGTCAGAAATGGTCATTTCTCTAAAGTAATTGTTGATGTCTTTCTGCTTTGGGATTTGTGTTAACACATCTAATAGCTGCCAAATACCCCCAGCTTTTATACATGTGATTGTGTGTTGATTGGTTCCATTTGACAGCTGCTTTCCCTCCCCAATCCTATAGAAAAAGTTCTTCATCTTTATTAGATAAATACTGAAATTATGTAATTTTTTGTATGTTTTATACACTCCAGGTCAGATTTAAATAATTGTTGATCCTGTTAAAGGCTACAACATTTTATTACAACATTATGGAAAAAATGATTTAATTTGTATTTGTTGGGGAGTAATGATAATATTATCAAACTCAGTGGATATTATTCATTTTGTTTGATGTTGAAAACATTAAAATGTCTTTGTATTTAGTTACAGTTTAGTAGTAGACATTGCACACTAATAAGCTTAAAGTGGTAATGAATATGAAACCAGTTGTTTAGGGTTTTTAGCTTGAAATGTTACTCCTAATTTAGTAGGTTTTTATTGTTACTTTTTGAGCTACACTAATGTAAAAACAAAAAGAGGATTCAGTTTGTAAAATAGAAACCAACTCTTTGATTTTGTCTCTCTGCATAGAGCCTGACCTATGAGATTATCCTGACGCTGGGCCAGGCGTTCGAAGTGGCCTATCAGCTGGCTCTGCAGGCCCAGAGGACCAAACAGCATCAGGGTCTCCCTGCGGGAAGCAGCTCAGACGTCAATGAATCCAAGTCCAGTCGACCTGTGCCCAGACCGCGAGGGAGTGTTCGGAAGTCAGGGGTGAGTGGGACAAAAAACTGATTCCAAATGCATATTCACTGAAGAGTTGTTCCATCCTTTTCTGATACATATGCAATCATAAATATTTTGTTCATCAAATGCTCTGATCAGTTTAGATCAATTTACAGTTTCCCCTCAGTGTAGTGTTTCAGCTCTTCAGACTTTGCCTGTTTTATGCTGTTCAAATCTGTCCTTTAACTCTCACACTACTTTCTGTTTTACTCAGAAAAATCTCCCTCTCTTAAGTTTCTATAACTGTTGCACAGGCACCACCTACAGGTCTCTCCTGTCGCTGCATCCAGCCTTTCCATCTTGTTCCATCTCTCAGTATTCCTTTCTATTTTTATTATTATTATTATTGGGGTTTTTTGGGGGTTTTTTTTACTATCTTGTTCTTGTGTGTTGTTTTTTGGCTCTCTTGTACAAGAACTTTGAATTGTCTTTGGCTGAAAGGTGGTATATAAATAAAGTTGCCTTGCCTTGCCTTTCTATTTTTTATCTTTGCTGCCCCCTAGTGAACATCTAACAGTAAGATGATCTATCTGGTTTACACCAAATATATTACCCACCAAAGTCACATGTATACTTTTGTTATTAGATGCTTTTATATGTGCAGAAGACTTAATGTTACAACATTTTAAATTAAGCTCAAAGGTTCCTGCAGCTTTGGGAAAGGTAGCATAACAGCCACGATTGAGAACACAGCAATTCAAAAGAGCCATTCATAGTCATTTATAGGGTGGAGTTTCTCAGAGAGAAGCCATGTTGCATAACGACACATTACTGGCTGTTTGATTGTAATTGATCTGAAGTTTCAGCATACTTATCCAGGGTTTAAGACGAGCAGCTGTTGCCAATTGAAAATAAAGGCAGATCGGAATTAGTAAAAACAAGTTAAATAAGTCGAGTGGATTTAGATGATGACTAAGAAACGTATTTCAATGAGATTGCATTTGACTGACCAACACAAAGTACTACTTGATTGTGAAGTGAACAGAGAATAATTTGAGGTTTTCAATTTTCAATGTGTGATACTTTCGCCAGATTCTATTCAAAAATGCTTTATTGTTCCCAAATGAAAATTAAATTAAATAAGAGATGAGTTATAGTGTCATCTGTGGGGAAAAATGTTAACATTGCACATAACCCCGAATTCACCATCCCCACATTGAAACATGGCGGTGGCAGCATCATGCAGAGGGAATGCTTTTCTTTAGCCAAGACAGAAAAGCTGCACAATGAAAGAAAACATGTTCCTCTACCAACAGGGCATTTATTCTAAACATACAGCACCATTTTCAATGGAAGGAAAAATTTACATTCCTTCGATAGAAATCCACAGCAGATTATGTGATCACTCACTTCAACATGTTAACACACTTTTATACAGACAGATTCAGTTGTGAAGTGAAGATTGTAATGTTTTCTCTCCTCTGTGCTCACAGAGAGACATACTGGACCATGAAGGGGAGTCACAGCCTCACCCTGGTACCACATGGCTCGTGGATCCAAAGGAATCTAAACGCTCAATCAGCACTAAGTATGAGACCACCATTTTCTAAACGGACCCCTGTTTTCCTTCTCGTCCTCCTCCTCCTGGGCCTGGCTGTTCCTACTTCCCTCCTCCTGTGTGCCTTTCACTGTGACTCAGCCCTTTCCTTTGCGCTGGACGTCCACTTCCCCTCACCTCCTGACAACACAGCCTGTGACAGCTAACCAGCCTCTGTTGCTCCTTCTCCAAGTTGAATCGTCACCACTTATAAACTCTGCATTGATTATCGCAATCACTAAACAAGTTTGCCACTAACATATTTTCCTTTAACTCACCTCTTCCCTTTCTTTCCCCTTCGACTGCAAATGTACTGTTTTCCTCTCGGTGATGAGCTCTTTTTTTCCCGCTACATCAGGCGACGGCCGCTCTGAAGCTTTTTCACTCTGATCTTTCATCTCTTGACTTCACTGAGTGCTGAGAAAAATCTGAGAACTCACCCGCTGCGCTCATCCCATCCCCGGATGGATGTTTCCGGAAGAAAACTGTGGATCTGTTCTCCTAACTCTATGCATCCATCAGGCTTTAGCAGGCTGCTCCTCTTTAGTGGGAGTGCGAGTGTTTGGGAGGTTTATTCCAATTAGCCGCTTGCTTAAAGCCAATCTGAAGTCTTGTAGCACTGTGAGGAGCTTGTTTAGGGGGGATTTGCTCTTAGAAAGAGGACATGACACAGCAAAAAGTCCAAATTAACGTGCCTTGCAGAAGTGTTTATCTCCATGGAAATTTTTTCACATTTTGTTAAGTTGCAAAAACAAACTTCAATGTTTTTTTATTGTGCATTTATTTGTTGAAAATTAATATGGAGTTGTGCATAACTGATCAAAGAGGTGGCACGTTCTTAATTTTTTTTCTAATTAAAATCTGAAAAGAGTTGCATGTGTTTGTATTAAGATTTTATATTGTAGCTCAAGCTCAGATTGATGAACTCCATCTATGAACTTTTCTTTGATATGCCATTTGCTGTGTCCTCTATATTGCTTTTAAGTAGGACTTTATATGTAAAAGTTGTCTTTTTAACATTATCCTCCCACTTGAGCTGTGTACCTCTCCAACTCCTCCAGTTACAACTGGATTCCTGTCACTTTAGGTCAGCTTTAACAAGCTTTCCTGTACTTCCTAAATAAAACCTTCTCCATGGCATGATGATAGTTGAGTAAAAGTCTATAAAAAGGCGTTGGACATTGAGGTTTTAAAATGACAACATTTTAAACTTGTGTGAATACTTTTGCAAGGTACTGTATATTTGGACTGTTATTCTCTAATTTGTCCAATCAGAGCAAAAGGGCGCAGCTAGATGGTTTTTCTACAGTGAACTGATAGTAATTAAGCACTTTTACCATTTTTTTGTATAAAAATAACAGCATTTCCTCTGTGTAGCTCTCCCTTCTTTTCACAACAAATGCCTTCAGTATTCATCCTGTCTGCATTGCCTTTCGGTAATATTGCCAATGATACTTGTTAAATATATAATTGCTGCTGGGGAAAAAAAGAGTTAAGCATTACATAAAGGGAGGAACAGTTTGTGTGAACATGTGTTTTCTGTTTTCACTCCATTTTAATCATCTTACATTGTGTGCATGTGTCTGCGTGTCCCTCCCTCCTCTCTTAGCTGAATGTTGCTGCTCCTCCCATTAAGCGAGACGGGACGGGAATGAACCCTGTTGCATGATGGGGATGAGCTGGCAGTTTTTTTGTGTTTTTGATCAAAAAGTGATGAGCAGCAGCTCATCGTATCATCAGTCCCGATCATGCTCGCAGCACACACGCGGACTCGGACACAAAGATGAGGCTCCACTCCTTTTCATCTGACCTCCTCACACATCTTCCTGCCCATCAGAGTGTGGCAGAGTCTCTGCTCTCCATGCATTCACAAGCTGTAGCCTCCCTCACAGAGACTTGGTGTTCACTGTTTGAGAAAACATACCTGCATGCTCCAATGCAGAAATCTGTAGCGAAAGGAGAAGTGGCAGGTGTGAGAATACTGGATTTTATTTTATTTTTTAATTTTTTTTGAGAGAGAGAGAGAGTGAGACCTCACACTGTACTTTGTGTTCAGATATTGGAGCTTCTCTCCATAACCATCAGCCTAGTATATTCCTGCATGGGAGAAACATTTTAACCAACACTACAAAGACTATCTCTCAATGAAATCCCACTTTTATTTGATTTGATTCTTATTTTGTTGGTTTTATTCATTTTATGGAACTGCTAGTGTCCTAATGCTGGAACTGGATCATGACTGGTGCCCTCTCCTTTTTCCTTCCCCCATTGTTTAATTTAATCCTACCAAGATTATTCACAGAAACCTGCCATGCAGGCTGGTACGACTTTATTTTTTAAGCTGCAGAACAGAACAATAGGGTACAACATGTTTGTCCAGGTAACTCCCTGTATGTTGACTGTTAATGGTACTATTGGGTGCATCAGTGTAAGTCTGGGTACTTAACGGTTAACTGTTGTGTGTGTGACGACACACTGGTGCGCCCTCTTCAGCATCCCGGTGTGGGCACCTTTAGCCATCAGCCTGATCCAGTGCTGCTTTTGCACATTGCCAAGGATCAGGAGACATTTTTTGGAACTAATCTGATATGTTGAGAATGGAAATGTACATGATTCTAGAGCAGTCTGTATTTTGATACTTGAATGATTTTGGCTTTTATAGTTATCTATATAAATGTGTATGTATGTGTATATGTATGTATGTATGTATGTATGTACGTATATAATTTTTGATGTTTTTGTCAAAGAAAAGGACTATGTCTTATAAACTAAAACATATCGTGAATAAATATCTTGTGATTTAAAAAGAAAAAAGGCTGAGGAATTGACTCAGAGGGACCTCAATTCATAAAAAAAAAGATTGTAAATAATCTTGGGCTTCCAGTCTTTTTTATAGTTATTTTGCATAATTGTAAAACTAATAAATGTTGGGATTAGAATTACTTCCTGTGTTGAATCTTTTTTTTTTTGGATTTTATGTTTTTGTAAGCTCTCATACTGCTATCATCTGTGCACACTAATGGTGTAGAGATTTATAGATACAGTGGGATTTAAAAAGTCTTCGCAAAATGTCAGTTTTCTGTAATCTCATTATACATAATGATGTGTTACAAGCCTGTATTTTTTGTAATTTCCCTTTATTTTCGAAATTTTTACAGTAGCTTTTTTCATCCTGAGTACAGATATCGGCTTAGACTGATCATGTTTTGACCCACTGTTTGGTTAAAACTGCCTATCTTCTTTCTCATGAGCATAAACACATAACCCAACTGGTTTTTCTGTGTAGACATGGTTTGGCCAAATGAATGTGTTCAGGTTGAATTGGGTAACTCTGCCTCCAAACAACTTGTATTACAGCCTCTTCTGTCATTCCTGAAGCAAACAAAGCCTGCTGTGATTTAACAACAAACAACCAAAGCATTATTACAAGGTTTATTATACATTATTTTCCATTTTCGTTCTAATTACTTTAATGTATTATAAATATGCTCAAGCTGAAAGCATTTCTGTTTACTTGCCCTACATGTTTAGTTTTGTCAGCTGTAAATAATTTCAAATATTCAAGCTGTCATTCCAATCTTTGTTAAAGAAATGAGTCAACAGGAGAAAATTACTGCAGCAAAGAATTTACTTCAGCTGAGAACTATGAAGACTTCCTACAATTATTTTTGTTTAAATGAAGTGTAACTGCGTGAGAGCAAAACCATCATTGATTGCTAAAGTTTCTGCCATGTTCTGCCTAAGAGTGACCAGTTTACATCCATCTCATCTAAAATGGCCTGCTGGTGAAGTTATGTAGCTGTGAACTTGGCAGGTAAAGGACCTGATAATTCTGTCAAATGATGTTAACAATGCTTCTTTATTCTGAAAAGTAAAATGTAGTGCCATTGGCCTGGAATAAAAAACTCGAGGGGAAAAAGTCAGAGTATGGTGGTGATTTCAATTTACATAGTCACAAACATGTGCTATTCCTGGAAAAATAAACCCACTGACGGGTACTTCTTCTTTTGGAATAAGGTCTTACACATACCCTGTGACACTCAACCAGCTAAAACTGACTTGTAATAACATGATGTCGCTTGAAGTGTAGTGTAAGCTAAGTCTAGCAAAAATAATACCTGGCATGGTGAGACTGTTTTGGCTGCAACATTTAGCTAATAGGGTCAAAACTTAGCTTTGATGAAAACATAGATCTTACATCATATTTCAATGCTTCATGCTAATGACAGTGTAATGTGGAACACTTAGTATCAATTGAGCTTTTTTAAATGATATTCTGAGAGTTTTCACTGACCGTGTCTGTCCCTTTATGACCAGAGTGTACCCAGTCTCTTATTACTACCTCCATCAGGATAATCCACAAAGGCACAAAGCTTAAATCATGTCAAACTGGTTTCTTGAACATGACGAGTTCGCTGTATTTCTCTGGCTTCCACAGTCAACAGATACATGTTCAACAGAGCATCTTTGGAATAAGATAGAAATGGAGATTTGCATCATGGATGTTCATCTGACAACACAATAGTAATTGTCCGATGATATAATGTCAAAAAGGACCAAAAATCCTAAGCATCTAAAAAAAGTTTCTGATACCTTGTTAAATCTCTGTCAAGAGGAATTAAGGCAGATCTGATGGCATAAGGGGGTCCACCACTCGTCCACAAAGTGGCCAGTGAGTTTATGTTTTGATGGTGCATCGGTGACACAAAATAAAGTGCAGCATTTCTACGAAGCATGGTAGCCACATCTAAAAAATACATGTTTTATTTGGAATTTGTTTTTGTTTTTTGCGTTTAGTCCATTGATGAACTGGTACTTTGGACATCTTTGTCTGGCTAGAAACAGATTAATTTTATTTAATTTTATTTTATTTTTATTTTTTACAGCTGGTATAGTTGGCACCAATGAATTTATTCGACCAATCGATTTGGACCGAAGATAAATATCAAAATAATAATTCTATTAATGATCTCACTAAACCATCCTAGCTGTGATCAAGAACAATAAAAAGTTAATAACATTCAGTGTGTCAAATTTTTATTGCATTTTATATATATATGTAATGTAAGATACAAAATACAATAAATTTAAATAATTAGCAGGAAGGACATCCCCTTTTGAAGAGCCCTAACACAGTGACACAACCACAAAACGGTTTGCCTGCAAACATATTAAAATAAAAAACATTGAATTATATGTTCGTAAAATTCACTTTCTGTGTTTATTAACATAAATAAAAGTATACACACATCTGATTCCACGTAAATACATTTGACCAATTTTGGGTTGTGCTCATTTGCCTGCCGCTGCTGTCGCCTTGGAAACGGCTCAGGGGAGCCGTGCTCTGATTGGTCCCTTCCCACCGTCAGACCGGAAGTTGATGCCTTACCTGTCTGTACTCCTGAAGTGGTTTGACACCTGTACGGTCAGCACCTTGCGCAGTTTTGCTTCCAGGAACAGACCCCAGCTGTGCGAGGTTTTATGTCTGCTATGGACTGAGAGTGGACAACAGCTTTGTGCGTGTCTGTGAGGACAAAAAGTGCCGAAGTTGCTGCGGAATTCAAAACTTTCTGTGCTCCCTCAGGTAAGTTATTGGGAAATTTTCCTGATGTGACGCGTTTCTTTTATTTGCGAATGCGCATGAAGAAAAACAACGTTTAGGCTATTAAAAACCACTAGTAATTACGCATGAGTTTATAAAAATAGACTTCTGTGTGGGAGCTGTTTTAATCGAACTTTCTCTCGTTTCATTTGAGGGTTGTATTATCACTTTTCGTAGGGAGACTTTAAAAACTAAAACAGCTCTGCTTTTCATGTATCTTTCGTTATGGTGCGTCGATATCACTTCGTTTTATAATAGTTTTTTGCGCTTTAATGAATATTGATTGAGAAACAAGTGCTAATATTTGCCTGTTAAAGTTAATAAAAGTTCTTCAGCACGGATGACTGCCAAGCTAAACATTAATGAACTATTTCTATTCACTCCTGCAGGCTTAGGCTCCTCACTGTGGTGCTGCCCCTGACCTTTTGTATGGGCCACAGTAAACCATTAACCAGTTCAAGCAGACCTTCTGCCATTCAAAACATACTTAACATTTTTTGAACCTTTCGTGTATTACCACACGGTACTGGGGGTTTTAACAAGTCTGGCTCACAGAATGTACTGATGGAAGCTGCTGATTATCCCATTTTAGTCAAATAGTTGTAGGTGTTTTTGCTGCAGGTGAACTGTGATAACCAGTCACATCAGAGTCCTTGGCTGAATGAGATTTGTCTCAGATTCAAGGAAGCAAGTAAAGCGACATTCCTGACACCATTAGGTCTGACTCAGCTGTGGGTGCCACTGTTGCACTGCAGGTTTCTTGTCCTGTTCTGTCCTGGAAGGTGTTGTCCCAGTTGGTTCTGTCCTACATTTTCTGATCTGAATATCGTAATGGGAGGGACAGTAGTTAGCAGCTATTGAGAGACCGATATGTGTTTACTCAACCCCCTCATGTTTTCAGAAAGCATTCCTTAATGTGGGTGTTTTTATTTGAAGATCAGGTTTTTCCCCAGCTGTCTATTAGCTGGCTGGTTATGCCAGCACTTCCAGAACATGAGAAGCCATTCTGGTGTCCTGCAATGTTAAAGTTGGATTTGCAAGTAAAATGACATGATTTGCAAATTAGTTTCTAGTATCTCATAAAATAAGGTACTTCCCTGTGGATCAAGCACTTCCTATTCATTCAGTAAACAATATGATCTTTGTTAGAATTTATCCACATAGAGTGAACTTTGTTTTTCTAGCTTGTATTCCTAGTAAATTTTGATGATTATGAATTACAGATTATAAAAACTCAATTCAGGGTCTCGAAAAATTGCTAAAAGATAAATAAAAATTACTATTTTAAACAAAAATGTCAGACTTCTAAAAAGTATCTCCATTTCTATGCACTCAGTATTTGGGTGGACATCGTTTTGCATGAATTACTGCAGCAATGCAGTATGGCATGGAAGGAATTAGCGTGTGGGCCTGCTGTGGTGTAGAGGAAGCCCAGGTTGCTTTGATAGCAGCCTTCAGATGCCTCTGTTGTTGTCTTTGGTTCAGAAATACCTTATCTCAATGACAGGTGTATCCCATGTACTGTATGCATCCTTGGTGGGTCTGGAAGGACTTGATCCACCTTGTGAATCTCTTCTGAAAATATGTTAGCAGATTTGCACTAGAATTCTCACAAGACTGCTGTTATCCCTGTACTTGGTGCTTCTTCTCCTCCACCCAACTTTCTATTGATATGAATGACTTCAGCACTCAAAGATGCATGTTTTCTACATTTTTGTTTCAGAAAACAGGATTTTTAAATTTCATATTTCAAAGGAATGAATACAGTCTCATAAAAGTAAAGTGATAGACTGAAATAAAAGTTGATCCTAAATAAGTAAATAAAATAACTTGGTGATTGTTTCTACACAATTGAGTTGTACGACATATTTGTGTCTGAAGCCCATTGACTGCATTTTTTTCAGCTGAACAGGATTTTTTTTGTTTTAATAAAGATTTTATTTTACTCAAAACAACATTTTGAACCATCTGATTGATTGATGTGTTTCGTAGTGAATCACTTTACATCTGGGCTGTACTATAACAACTTGAAATTATAATAGGCCCAGACGGTGATCAAGAAATGCATGTAAAGGATGCACTGCATGCAAATGGAAATGAGATGGTTATGGGGATGTACTGGGGATCTGACAATTGTGTTTTAATGTATTTATGGCTATTGTCTACTGTTTTATTTTTGAACTGCAGTCTTGTCCTTGCTTCCGAGACAAATTTCTCCGATAAGAGACTAATAAATGATCTTATCTTGCATCCATGCCATGAAAACTTGTGGAAAACAAAGCATGTGTGCAATCTTTATTTCTGCTGGTTCGATGTAGTTACTCAAATATTCTGAGATAAAAGAACAATAAAGGGCATTTTTGCTGTACTTTGGCGAGCGCCGCCTGAAACCTGTGTGCAGGTGCAACAATGTCATTTACAGTACATTATATTCTATTTATTTGATGACTATACTGTTGTTTTTACTGATGCAGTTAAAGTAAAAACTCAAGTCAATCTGTAAGTACATAACTTTTAGCTTCATTTTCAGGTCAGTTTTTTACATCCTGGTAGCCTTTTAGTAAATCACGAATGGGTGTATTGTTTTTGTCAGGCATGCCTTCCTCGTGACTGGTCTGTCAACACTAAGTAGTTGCTTGAAATGATGTCAAGGAAGCAGAGAAACATTCTGCAGCACTGCATAGCACATCAGTTGTCTTTGCATAAATTATACATGATGCACAGTCCACTGTTTCATGTCTGGTCATAGAGCTTTTCATTGTTCTTAGTCTCTTCTCTAGTAGTACTAAGTCAAAAAATATTTGAATTATGATTGTGTTCAGTCGCGTGCTCTTCTACATGTCCAATTTTAAGACAGAATTTCAAGTTTTCTTGAAAAGAGGGGAAAAAAGTTCAAGAGTAGGGATCAAGTTTGTCATCTACATGTACAATTATATTCATTTACGTTACAGAAAAATTAATTTCACATGTGAAAATTGCATGTAAGAAGCATGTACCACATAAAAAATGTAAATGTGGTTCACTCAAATTGCCACTTATGAATGTGAACATTTTATGGTAGAAACCCACTCTATTCATGGGTTTCACATATATTCACGTGTAGGATTTAAATAATCTATTTAGAAATACAAATTTAAAGAAGTTTGATGCACTTTTGTATTCAGCCCCATTTACTCTAATGCCTGTAAAAAAATCCACTTCTTGCCTTCTGATGTCATAATTACAATTTGATCTACCTAGAAAATATTTAGAATGTTGTGTTTCCTTTATTAAATCAAATGTCAGTAAACTGCATTGAGGTTCGTGTATGAACACTTTTGCAAGGTTCTCAGTTCTTCTCAGAAAACATCTAGTTATTTTGACTTGTAAATTAGATGTTTTATGTCTTAACAGACCGTAGGAGTTTAAAGTTTCACCAAAAATTGCTTTTCACTGTATGATAAAGTCAATTGAAGAGAAGTATTTACTCATTACTTTAAGTGTTTGCATTTCATGGTAACTAACTATCTTGTTAATGTTTTATTTAAATGCAAATACTGCTTTCCATGCAAATGTTTTCTACTTCAGCTATTATTTTTATTTAATGATCTCATTAGAATAAGGAGATACATTTCAAGACAGTTGTTACATTAATAAGATTGTTGAGCTGTCAGTAGTATTGTTGTGGCATTTATCACTTTGATGAAAATGTGCCTTTAAATGTACTAATCTGCTTGCTATATTTAGCCTCCCGTCCCATGTTTATTATTATTTAAGAGATGCGGTTTAAACCAGATATTCACTTAAACTGTATAAAAATACTCTTAACCACTGTTTATTGCCATCTTACGTTAACTAAATTTCCTGCTTTAACCCAGTAAGGGTTACCAAAAGTACCTTTAATTGCTAAAAATGCAGAGTGCAAATAGTGAGTCCAATAGTTTACTGGAATTTTGACACATTGCTCCTGATAGGACTCACGTCATAGCTTTTTCATCTCTGTCCACACATTTCCTTTGGGACCAATGTCAAGGCATTTGTTATTGCCACTCCAAATGGTTGACCTTGTTGCGTTTAAGCCAGTTTGTAACTGATTTGGTAGTATACGTCCTTATCCATTTGAAAGACAGATTTACACTACCTTTAACTTCCTGGTTGATGTCTTTAGATCCTTCTTTAACATGTTCACCTAAGGCTTATTCCACATGCTTCCATTTATTTTCTTCATCCAGTCTCTCCTGCAGAAAAACACCAATAGAAGAGTTTCTGTATTTTATGTTTTCTCCTACATAGTATGTTGTTTTTATGTTAAAGTGCCCAAAGGTCTATATTATTATTATTATTATTATTATTATTATTATTATTATTATTATTATTATTGTTTTCATTAAGCTGCTGTTACTATTACCTCATTTCACAGTTGGGATGGCAAGCTTCAAAGGCTTTTTTCTGTCTGAATGGCATTTTACCCCAACCTGGTGTGGGACTCAGCAATTAGTAACAATCTCTTGCGAGCAAGTGTGTGTCAGAGAAACTTGTGGTGACCTGGAAGTTTATTAAACACTTATTTGTTGTCTTCTTTATATGTTCTCTTTTTGACTTTACAGATTTTCTCCCAGAGAAGCTTCGAGTGAGATTTACACAAGCAAGACTGGCTAGTGACAAATAGGTCCAGCACTAACACGCGTCTTCGTGCAATGTCGAAGAGTGGCACATGGCCAGGCAACGTTGCCATGCAGTCATTGAGTAACATGGACAGTGCAGGGAGCTGTGACAGTGTAATCAGCACAAACTCTGCCTGGGTGAGTGGCACTGTAAGTCTCCTTATGTCTTTCATCTGATTTTTGTGAGATTATCCCATTCTTTAAGGTTGGATGGCAAAATAAAGAGAAGAACGAAGATTTGTGATTGGTTGTAATGCCGTATTTCAGCAAATTTACAAACCTAATGAAAAGGTCTCAGTATAAGCATAGTATACAAAGTGTGTCCTTTAAAATGAACCAGGAGGAAACACTAAAGGGCATGAGTCATTAGTTTTCCAATTTAATTGAGTTTAGACATTTAGCTTATAATAGTTCTTCTTATTAAAAACATTGAAAGGAAAAGAACAAGCACAAGACAGCCAAGAATACAACCAAAAGATACCAAAGCATGATCACATTTCATCTGTCACACTATTCAAATGCCATTAGTCCGTCTGCAGTACTCTTGCAGCAGCATGCCTTTCAACCCAAAAAAGTCACTTCAAGCCTACGTTACACATGTTGTGGATTTAACAGAAGTAGGAAAACTGACATTTGTATTGCAATTTTCCTCTTTGGCTAAGAACCAGGAAAAAATACCACTCAAGCAAGTTACCAGTAAAGGAACATATTTTTACCTGAACAATGTTTTGCTCAACACGAGCACTAACCTCAGTGATCTGGCTGTTGACTCCATCTTAGATCTATCTGCATTCCAGCCATAGCATACATTATGCTCTTACCTCAGCTTTGGCTTATTGGTTCACTTAGATACAAAATTCCAGTTGTTTCTTAAGTTATTTGCAACAGAAGGCCTATTGTTGGAGGATGAGGAGAAATCTGCCCTCTCTATCAATCAATCAATCAATCAAATTTTATTTGTATAGCACATTTCAGCGGCAAGGCATTTCAAAGTGCTTTACATCATAT
>CAEFZX010004785.1:0-62232 GCA_903066825.1 Alfaro cultratus | reverse complement strand
TGTCAGGTTTTTCTACAATCTAATCTACAATTTTCATAGTCATGAAAATAAAGAAAACCATTTGAATGACCAGGTGTGTCCAAACTTTTGGTCTGTACTGTATATGGTGGCTAAAGGAGGTGACGCTTGTGTATAAAATGTGTGCCAGCCACAACAACAACAAAAAAAAATCTATGGTCCATTTAACAAATCTTTAAGATTGCATGAGCCTTGCTTTAGCTAGTCTAATAAGAGATGACGTAAAATAAATAAAGCTGGCGTTCCACCTTACGTTAAATTATAAATTATTACCATACTGGTTCCAACAGGTCGGCCTTTTTTGCACCGTGTCAACAATCTCACAGAGAGTCTAAAGTCTCAATAAATACAGAGATAAATAAACGGGAACAAGCTGGACAGGTGCAGGTTACACCTGGCTCACGATTTCAGCGTCCTCGGCCACAAACCACTGGACTGGAGTCCCGTCTGCGGCTCTCTGGAGGACCAGGTTACCCGAACCCTGGGGAAAAGGCCATCACATCAGTGACACACTCAGCAGATGCTATACGTTGTTTCGTTTATCATGTTACAACATGATACAGACGTTCATACGCCGTGCTTTTGTGATTTCCTTATGTTACTACCACATAATCTATGTGATGGATGAACCCAAGCAGATGGATAATTATACATCACACTCAGGTGGGAGAATCTGTCAACATTATCTGTGGGACATTTCTGGAAGTGCAGCAAACTGCACAGTTTACTACAAGCCAAGTAGACGCAGCGCGGGAAAAGGTCTTCTGGACCAAGATTTAACTACTTGGCTAACACGCTAAACACTATGTGTAGCAGAAAGTTACACCCGCCATCCTGAATACATGACACCCACAGTGAAACATGGTAGTGGCAGAGTCATGCTGTGGGGATGTTTTTCTTCAGCCAGGACAGGGAAGCTGGTCAGAGTTGTTGACAGAGAACCCCTCCCTCGCACCTTCACCACCCAGCTCCACTAGACTAGCAGCAGCAACAATTAGCAAACACCTGGTGGAACTGCGCACCTGCTGAGTTCATCGTACAGACTACTTCTCAGTCTCACTCTTCTCAGAACGGTTGTAAATTGCATAATGCTAAGCAGAGTTGTGATGACGCGCTGAATAAAGGTGCCTTATTTTTTAATGAATAACATTCAGCAATTAAAAATCCAAATAAAATGTTATAGTTTTTGCTACTTTATAGACCCAGAAATGTAGCATAAATCTATGTCATAAGCACCTCGTGTGGTTTTTATGCAAAACTGTAAATTAATTAAATTTAGTGCGGGTATGTACCAATTTCCTTATGATTACAAAACTGAGATTTTTAGCTCTGCAGATGCAATGGGTGGCTACACAGATGTTAACGGTACCAGTGTTTGTTCAGTACCGACCTGTTCAAAGGGGGGCAGGTGAGGAGAGGTCGGGCTCATCACGCCCTGATGTTCTCCACAGCTCGGCCAGAACTTCTGCAGCTGATTCCTCTGGTGCCAGGACTTCAGCTCCTCTGACACGATCTCCCGGGGCAGCAGCCTGACGGTGTGGTTCGGGTAGTCTTTCAGCGAAGGAGTTCGGACCAGCCTGGTGTACGGTGGGGGGGGCTTCAGGATGCTCCTCTGGCACGGAGTTCCTCTTTGCAGATTGTGAGCCCCTGGAGTTGCAGTCGGGAAGCCCTTACCCATGTCCGTGTCTTGAGGCGACAGAGGCCCGTTTCCTGGTGTGGGTCTGACCTGTCCGGGGCTTTTGTGGAGGCCGCGGAAACAGGACAGCTCCTTGGTCTGAGCCCCGAAGTTGAATCCGTAAGGCGGGGGGCAGAGCTTGGGAATATCGGTGGGTCTGTCCCTTCCAGGAGAGCAGATGAAGGAGGAGGATGAGGAGTGCTCTGAGCTGCTGTCCTCTGAGCTGCACTGGTACTGCCGCGGAGGGGAGAACTCTGGAGAGCGCACCATGGTTTCTGGGCTGCACCGCTGCAGCGGCGGGCGGACCCGGCCGTGGCAGCTCTCTGAAACGAGCCGCTCTGTGTCGACAGTCAGCTTCTTTTTGGGAAGTCTGTGGAGACATAAGACAATCCATTAACTGTAAAAGTACCAGCATAACAAATATGGCAAGCCAGTTTATGACAATTACTCTTACACATTTTTTTGAGTATCTTTTTATTTTTATTCAGTTGTTAGTTTTTAGACTGAGCATGTTCCTCAAACCAGCTGGCTTCCTATTTGATGACACGTTAAAGAGGAAATTCACAGTTTTCATTATTTGGCTTTGAGTTCTTATACTTCTGATCTAGCTGAAAATGTTTCGTTTTCATAAATGATGACAAAAACATGATTAATGGATAAAACTTTGTTCATCTGCTCGCCGTTTCATTTAGCAACAAAAGCCGACTTCCTCTCTTCCGCCGATTACAGATGCACTTCTGTGATTTCGGAGATAAGCCTCCTGACATCTACCTAACTATGTATGCACTTCCTAACACAGCCATAACATTACCTCCATTGCAGAGACACAGGCTTTGTGAAGAAGAAATGGCAGTAAATGCTTTTTGTGTGTTATGTATTCACATCACATTAAATGTGATATCGGGGAATGTCTTTTGAAAATTTCTCCTTCACGAGATTTGAGGCTATTCACAAAACAATCCATTCCAAATGAACCCTACAGCTGCAAAACCTGCCCAGTCATTAAATTTTAAAACATATGAACATCTCGGACTTTGTTGTCAATTTAATTCTGACTTGTAAGAATGCTATTTACTCATAACTCAAATATAAAGCATACTATAGGAGCCTGCTGCAGTGCACATGTTCTGTGAATGTTACTTTGGACATGAATGGTCTGTTCACCTGAAGGACTGGGAGTACTGTCGGCGTACAAGCAGCTCTGGAGTGGAAGGGGCGCTGGTGGAGTGGTTGTTTCGTAAAGCAGAGTTCCTGACGAACTGAGTCAGAGGAATCCTGCAGCTCTCTGCAGACACCGGAGCTCCTGCTGGACTACTGAACGCAATAAAGCAGGGACAAAAACTCTCAGAAAGACAACAGATTCTGTTAAAAAAAAATCACAAACATGTAGGAGGGTTCACAGTATAAAGCAAGATGGTGTTTTGCTCCAACTTTCTTTAAAAACTAACTTTAAAAACCCTGAAAATGTTGAATCAGTATGTCTCAAACCTCTCTTACCTGGACCTGCTTCTGCTAGCTGTTTGAGGTTTTGTTGGTCTCTGGTAAGGCTGATCCAGACTGGTTTCTTTCCACGGGGAGTTCTGGATTGGAGAGCGTTCATGCTCCACAGCAGGCTGGCCTGGAGACTGATGAGGCGACTGCAGGGGGTCTGAATCTGAGGTGTCCAACACTGGAGGTGAGAGTGGGCAAGACAATTCTACATCTGGAGAGAACAGCAAAACACAACAAAGAAAATGTTTTTCTCTTACAGAGTCTAACAAGGAAATTTATTTAAAAAAATAAAATAATTTAAAGGTCATATTCTGTTTATTTCAGAGTCTGTTTTATAGTGTGGTTTTACCTCGGTAACAGATGTGTAAAACTCACCATCATCCAGAGCCACCACATCAGAAAGGGAGCTGTCATCAGACGTATCTGCAGAGAAGATGACACATCTTCGTCACGCTCCCTGCATTACGCGGATCGTCCTCCGGGGGGCAGCGGCGCCACTCACCTTTACTCGGGCTGCTTGAGATGGAGATGCACGGTGAATTGCACTCACTCTTGATCCTGTGCTGGAAAACGGCCTCCTGCAGATCCTTCACTTTCTTCTCTTCCCTTTTGCACTGCTGGAACCGGCTCTTCTTCTGTGGTTTGCTGAGGTTCTCTTCGAGGGAGAGTTTTCGGGCCGCCTCGTAAATCTGACGCTGGACTGCCAAGTCGGTTTCCAGAGCTTGTAACTCTGAATCCTGGGATAAAGCGAAACATGGAAACTTATTTCACCCCCCTGCTTATTCTCTTTGTCATCCACAGCGAGAACCAACAAGGTGGCGTTTGGTACCTGCTGGTCGTGACGGATCAGGCCTTCGTCCAGTTTGAAAGACGCTCCGATCCTCCTCCTAACCCGAGGCGGCTTCTCATCGGGCAGCAGAGGAAAGTCTGAGGGGATTGAGCCGGTCAGTTCCTGTGGAGGCAAAAGAGAACGTCGAACGACGGGACAAGAATAAGTCTCACGATAAGAAGTTAAATATTGTGTGTCTGTTTAGAGAGAATATTAGCTAAAACATTGAACTATCTCCTGCGTTTCCAGGGGGTCACTTACCGCCTCCCTGATGCAGAGTTTTCGAAGCTCCAGCAGGCAGAGCTCCAGACGCTCTTCCAGAGATTGATGCTTCAGTTTCAGGGCTCTGGTGTGAGTGGTCGGGTCCTTCAACGGAGAGGTGGGGCTGTCTGGGCCTGCAGCAATTACAAACACAACGTCTTGACTGGCAGGGCACCGGTAAACCGATTTCCAGGGGTGCCTCTTGGTTTTCATGATGCTGTTTGTTCAATAATATTCTCCAGAAAACCCGAGGCATTCACAGAACAGCTGTTGTTGTTTTTTTCTTTTTAACTGAGATTAAATGACACACAGGTGGACTGTTTTTACTAACTAGTTGTACTCGATTTTAATTAGAGATATTTGAGTAAAGAATGCTCATCCCAAACTGTGAGACAGACGGCCATTCTGTTCACACTAGTTTGTAATAAAGATGTTAAAAACCATGCATCCTTCTCCTTCTACTCTACACTTCCATGCTACCTTAACCCTCTCCAGGCAGATGTTGCAGATTTGCTTGATGATTTTTTTGATAATTTTGACTATTTTGAAAAAAAGTCNACCCCATATGATCATTTTCTCCAAATATCAGATTTTTCCTGCAACTAGAACTTAATTTGAGCCTGAGAGGGTTAACTTGGGACTATAAAATATGACTACTGTAGTTTTCATTTAACACGACGTGAAAAAGTCAGTATTGACTTTATACGTGTCGACGTATAAAGTCAATACTTTGAGGCGACTGATTTAATCATACTGATTAAATACTGATTTAATCATGTGAACTATGAAGTGTGAACTGTGCTGATATTGGATTCCTCTTCAGTGTTGTCTTTACCAGAGTGCAAGATAATCCCACTGTCTGTGTCGCTGATCTCTTCTTTGCTCTCCATGGCTGTCATCTTGACTATCAGTTCTCAAGCTGATCACCTGTTGAGTCAAGCAAAGCGAAATGAATTAAGAGAAAAATAAGACAGCTCACTTAAGAGAATCTTCCTGTGTTTTCCTGCCACATGGCTTCAATTCTCCTCCCTCTGCTGCTTTCCTTAACAAAAGTGAATGACTGGCGGGTGTTCTTTTTACACCCTTGTCTCCCACCTCCCCCTCCTCTTCATTTTCTCTCCCATGGCCGGTCACAAAAGATGCAGACCCCCGTGGCTGACTCGGCACATGTGCAGGGGTCAATCTGAATCGTGGCGCCATGGTTACGGGGCACGGGGCGACTGGCCAGGGGAGCGTGTCAGCGCGAGTCGTATCACGGGGCGTTTAAAGAACCTCAAAACCAAAACAGAAAGCAGATGGCAGCGGGAGTGACCCCCGAAACCCCCCACTCCCTCCCTTTCTGCACCTGTTCTCCCTCTCTGCACCCCTCCCTCGGTTTCTATTCAACCAGTGTCCCCAGAATCCTCTGGGGGGCTTTGAAGTGGAAGAATGTCCTCGAACACGCAGCATCTCATCAAAAGATCCCTGCACGGCGCAAAGCTTCTCCGTTTCACCCAAACGCTCTGCAGAGCTGCTGTTCGTGTCCTGCTCGGCTGCATCGCTGCTCCTCAGAGAGCATGTGACGGGTAATCAGCAAGAAGAGGCTGCTGAGCGAGGCAACAACAGGAGGAAAACAGGAAGAACGACAAGATATTTTTCTGTAGAGCTGAAACAATTACAGGAGGATGTGAAGGGATCAGAGAGAAGATGTGCTCTTCAGGTTCTTTTTACTTTTGTTTCTTTTAAACCAGTAGATCCCAAACCTTTCAGCTTTTCATCCTCAAAGGTCACGGGGCAGGAGATTGTAACCCTGATTTTCCATAGAGTTAGTTAAGTAATGGCAGCCAACATATCACTTTCATCTCAATGTATTACTCTCAAATTTAAGCTTTAAAGACTCCACACTTTCTGAATGGTGACCCCAAGTGGGGGAGGAAGACAAATTTTGGACCCGCTGAGTTAAACTATTCAAATGAGTTAATAAAGCTAAACATAAGCATGTTTCAAAGTACCGTCAACCCAAAGAATAAGTAAAATTTTAGGATAATTTGGACCTTCAAGCCAGAACGGGGCTTAAAAATCTGTCAAGGACAAGTTTGCTACAAAGATTTCTGACATTTCTTAAAGCTATTTAGGAATCCTACAAAATTCTACTTTAAAACTTGATTCAAAATTAGGATTTTACAAAGCTTGCGTAATTATGACATTTTATGTTCACAGTTTGCAAAAAATCTCAAACTACTGATGGTGTTCTGTGTTTGTAAACACAATAACTTAACATTTCTCCTCCACCTAGTCTGAAAAAGCTGCAGAAAACCAAAGGTGTAGACCAGAGAATTAAACTTGTCACTAATACATTAGTTTTTTTATATAGAGAATACCAAATGGCTCTTTTTAAGCTTAGTGAAAACAAATTTTGTGATTTGGAAAATTTAATTGTCGGCTTACGATTAAACCATGAAACTAGGGGAGTAAATGGACAATAAAACAACGTTAGAAGATCTTTTTTTCTACCATTTTTTTCTCTGAAGAGTTTTTGCAGCGCTAGTGGCTCGTATTTTTTGTGACGGTGGGCTGGCGGGGGGGGGGGATGTGCGGCGGGGGTCACCGGGACCGGGAGTCGAGCCTGCGACGTCCGCGTCGAGGACTGGGGCCTCCAAGTGTGGGGCGTGCTAAACCCCTGCGCCACCACAGCACGCCCCAATGTTAGAAGATCTTTGGTGGTTTACTGATGGGCTCAGCAGGAAGAGGGCCCCAAATCATCCTGAGCTCAGGGCCTTGAAAAATCTTGGGTTGCCCCTGTTTTAAAGCATGCCTCTGGTTTTCCTATTAATACCGAGAACAAAGCAGCCTCTGTGTTAATATCAAGTAAACAAACCCTCCAGTGGACAGAAATACAGGATGGGAGGAGGGTTGACATAAAGTCAGACAGCATGCAGACTGTCGCTGAAGCTTCAGCGTCTAATCCCCAGCTCCTGTCTGAACTGCTGTGTTTGGAGATTGATATCAGGCCCTTTCCTGTAGCGATGAGGAAGACTCATAGTCTGTGTGAATCAGGACTTTCTGTGACAGGATATTATTGTGCGTCCCACTGCTCTGACCCATTCATTACGGCAGCTCATGTGAACTGACGCAGCCGGCGATCACAATGAGGCAAATGCTCGGCAGCTTGAGTCAGTAAAACAACTCGGCAACAAAAGACCCGTATCAGCCGACCGGGGCCCTCGCAAATCTGCTGCCGCCGCAGTATCTGCTGACAGCTCAGGCTCGTTGGGAAGGAGAGCTGTCTGGAGGTTTAGGCGTGGGGATTTTGGGGGGAATGTTGCTCTCGCAGACACATGGCTCCATGTTGCAGCAATCTGAAAGCTGAAGACGTCAACATGAATCAAGCCACAGGCGGGGTAGTGTGGGATTTACCCCACTTACACCTCATAAGTGTCTGAAGAGTTTCACAAGAGTTTGTGGTTGGAGGGTCTGGGCTGAGCGAGTGAATGGCTGAGTGGGAGGATGGGTTAGGGGTTGAAGTTGCATCGTATTGCCAAAATGCTGATTTGTCATAGAGTTTGTAGGAACCTGAAGCTGTGGGAGTGTTGAAATGTTTCTGGGAGTCAGAGCCAAAAACAAAACAAAAAAAAACCTAGTAGGGATCCTGGTGATAGCAGTGCCTCCACCCTGCAGACCCCACTGATGGAGTCACAAGAATCTTAATTGGTGGGACAGTGCCATCTTCGCTAATGATGACTATCTGTAAACACGTGGAAGGATGAAAGCAACCCCCATCCTCACAGTTCACTGGCCCGCGACGGCATAACGTCCACGGAAGTTGATGTTTAGGACAAGACGTCATGATGCGTACTTACTGTCTCCCAGACTTCCCACACCACCCTTTCCCATGAGCCCCTCGGATCTGCGGGCCGCTGGATTGCAGCCACCACCTCTCTGCTCATTACCACTGTGGTCGGGCCTGGAATTACCAACGGGGACCGGTCTCATCTGAGGAAGCAGCAAGGCTCGCATGAAACCAGATCCGGGCCCTGCTGGAACCCTATAATTAAGATTTTCCTGCTGAATGCTGATACTATGCGAGAAAACCCAAACGACTTTACAGCTCGCTTTTATTTCAGCCTGACGGAAAGCCAAAATCCATTCAGCAAAAAAAAGGGGATCAGCTCCATGTGAAGCGCGGGCCGCTGGAGGAGAGAAGGGCACGGACATGGAGGAGCGGCAGAGAAAAGGGAGGAGGTGTTGGATTAAGAAAGGAGGCACAAGAAAGACAGAAGTTTGCAGAGATATAGAAGAAAATCTTTACAAAAGGAGGCCGTAAAGACAAGTAGTTCACAAACTGTTCCTGTGAGCAGCCAACAGCAGTAATAATTAAGCACCGTGCCAGCCTCCTCCCAGTCACCGAAGGCCATATGCTCTCCAGGCCTCTGTCACAACCCAATGACAAGAACCAGTAAGAGACCGGAGTCATTGTTCTCCAGAGGCCGAAGGATCGAACGCTGTCCCTTTAGGCCAGCGTCCTTTCTGAGGCCTCTGACAGAGTGGCCACTTCAGGTCACCGGTCGGATGGAGTTACAGCTCAGCACAGTCACAAAAAAAAAAAAGACAAAAGAGGCTGGGCGCTCCAGTGGCAATAATAACAGCACAGAGGTGTTGGGGGACAACACTTCCCGTCTGTTAACATGTGGAATAGAGGAGATCTTGTTTACTCTGCTGCTGAGGAGACAAACAGGCACAAACAAAACCGCCTGTTGCTCCACAGGAGTCCTAGAGAGTGAAAACATCCAAATTTCATTCAGCAGACAGCAAACTGTGACTAACTCGCATTTATTTACTGCATAATTTGACCAAGCTTTTTTATTTTTATTGCTTTTAGCTGATTCAACTGTTCCAAACCGGATAAATTTTTTTAAAAATCCCTCAATGGGTGTAGATTATACAAACAAGATGAGTAGGATGGAGTGAGAAATAACTTGGGTGTGTGCATCTAAATTATTCACTAATAGCTGCGCAAACTTGTTTCTTAACATTTCTGCACACTTTTAATAGTTTGCTCTCTGTTTTTGTGCGGATACCACAAAATGCACAAACGTTTTCTAAATAATGCACTGTTGTAAATATGTATTCCAAGGCTGATGTATTACATGTTTTCTGCCTTCCTGAACAAATTACCCCAAAAAGTGTTAAAACTGATGCTTTAATATGAATCTTAATAGGCAAAAAAGTGCTGCATTCAAAACTCAGCGTTTAAAATAATCAAAAGTCAACATAAATACACAACATGAAATGAATCCAGTGTAGATCCAAAGAGGAGACATTATATTGACTTCCAGCGACTGCAATCTACTCTGTGGAGTTTAAAATGGCTATGAAATGTAAATTACGACTGTCGGCCTTCATTTAGACAAATTGCATGTTGTTAAAAGTTCAATGTAACTAGGCTCGTTGTATGAAAGTCTATTTCTCAGATATAAAAAGTTCTTCTACCTCCGGCTTCCAAGACAGTTTACTTTCCATTAAGCTTCCGGTCGTACCATTTAGATTTTGTTATTAAGCTACAGAACATAGTTTTTTCCCCTACCAGGTAGTTTGTGTTGTTCTCCTCTACAGCATCCTTCCTGCAGCCGCAGCAGCTTTAAGGACTTTCTCCGGCTGGATGTGAGGAGCGCTTGGGACATCTGCTCAGGCGGGACAACTCCACTCCCCACGAAGGGGGGAAAACAATCCCAACTGACATTTAAACGAATAATAGTTATTAAAAGGCGACTATTACAAACATAGCATCCTCTTTTACTATTTTTAATAAGCTTTATTTTCTAATTTCAGGTACTTTGAATTATCTTTGCATATATTTTTGTTTTAACCACATCCTCCCCCCCTACTGCTGGTTGAAATGGTTTCGTCCAGCTCCACTCACTTCCCAGGCACGCGCCCAGAGGAAGGGGCTTTCAATTGAAAAGAGGCACAAAAGAAGAAGAAGAAGAAGAAGAAGAAGAAGAAGAAGAAGAAGAAGAAGAAGAAGAAGAAGAAGAAGAAGAAGAAGAAATAATTGCTCGACTACAACTTTTAATTGGGTTGATATAAATAATTATAACAACAACAAAATCAACTTAAAACACATTTTGTTCGTAAAACTTTTGTCTACAGAATTTAGTGGAGCAGTTTTCTTTTCAGACATTTATTTCCAGGACTTAAATGCAACTAAAAGCTGCGCGTCAAAGTGTAACTTTGTGCTTTGTCACCAAAGAGTAAGACTTTATAAAAGTGCGAGAATCCAGAGCAGAAAAGCATAAAGAGGTTCAATACAATTTCCTTTAGCATCCCTCTTTACTGAACAGTCCAACAAAACATGATTGCTGTGGATAGACATGTTTTACTTTCAAAGGAATTGCAACGAGGGGGCGTTTTAAATAAAATTAGACAAGATGTAGACAAACGGACCACATTTCATCTTTTCACCCCACTGATCTTATTTTCCCTTCAGGATGTCAGAGGTTGTATTTGTAGTCATAACGTTTGAGTCCCTGAATCTTTAAAATGAGATTTTGTTTTAAAACAATAGAAAATCTGTTGTCTGAATACAAGTAAATGCATGTCAAAGCTACTCTTATATGAAGAGTCTTATTCTGCTAATTTATAAAATTAGAAAACTTTCACTAGGCCATAATTAATTCACTGGCCACAACTATAAGTATGCTTTAAGTCCTAAATGTAGGGAGTTTTTTTATGGGAGTTCATTCCTGTCACTTGAAAGAAGAAAAATAAACTGGAGCTCTATGACTGAGTTTTCATTATGTAATAATTTCAACTTTCAAAGTCATAATTACAAGATTCAGTCACATATATCAGGATCTCATTGCTAACTATTCGATTCAAAGTTAAATTTCAATGTTTAAAGTCATACTATCAGATTCAGTCATGGTTATGAGGTTCAAAGATTTGTTCAATGAATTATGTCTTGAATTTACCGCTGAAATGCTCCAAAAAATAACTCTACAAGATCGATTTGAGCCCTCAGCTGGAGCTGCCTGTGACCATCCAGAATGTCTCCAGTGCTTTAACAAGACCCTGGGGCGTTCCCAGCTTACACGTTCCTGAAAGCCTCCAGCAGATGGCCTGTCCTTTCTCCTCTCAACCCACGATGGAATGAAAAGATTAGCTAATTAAACGAAGTCCCACATCCCTGTGAAAGAACCCTGAGCGTCCTGAGGGACAGGAGCTGCCTGCAAATCAATGCTGCTTTCAATAGCTCTGGTACAGAAATGCATCAGTCCAAACCATTAAACCTTTTATTTCCACAACACACTCTCTCTCTGTCTCTCTCTCTCTCTCTCTCTCTCTCACACACACACACACACACACACAGACAAACTAAAAATCAAAAAGCCATGACAGAAACAAGTAAACAAACTTGTATTTTTTGTAATGTTGGGATGTTCGTCTTACTAATATAAAACAGTGGTGTTGAAAATATTTCTTTTAGTACTTACATTGTCAAGGATCTGACATAACATGACATGATGATATTATGACTGAAACAGAAAACTGAGGATGGAACAGGCAAATTAGGAAGCATAAAAAACATAAAAAAACATTCAGAATCAGAACATTGTTGCCTTCATTCAGTCAATAATAATCCATGATCTTTAGTAAAAAAAAAAAAAAGAAAAAGAAAAAAAACAACAACTGAGCACTTCACCCCTCACCAAGAACAAAACTGTGAATGAGTTTTTAAAAATATATATCTATATATATTTTAAAGGTGGACAAGGTTTTAGCCTCCAGAAATAAATTTCTCATTACAATTAACAGTGAATTAGCAAATGTTAAATTACGCCGGTGTCTCTGGTTTGTTGTTGCAGCTCAGCAGGCTGTGAGCAGAAAATATTTTTAGGGCCACAACGGTGAGAGGCCGCACTGGCTGATGGGAGCAGATCAGGGCTGATCGAACGTCTGTGTGCGCCTCAGGTTCTCTCTGACGCGAACAAACTCTGGGATCTTGTTCTGGTTTTCCCGCTGCCTTATCTCCTCCTGCTCATACTGTAAAAACAAGTTGAGTTGGACACAGAAAAACTCCCCCAAAAAAACAACAACTTTGACATGAAATTTTGTTAAGAAATTCCACAAATTTCAATGTTTTTTGATACAGAGATTACGTGGGATAGACAAACACAAAGTAGGACAGGATTGTGAAGTGGAAGGAAAATAATGAGTTTCAATATTATTTATTTGCTTTTTTAAGTAATGACATCTGCAACTATTTAGGTTTATGTCTCAAATATCATCAAGTGTTAGCAGAGATTCTCCATTGAATCTACACTTTGACTAGACCATTCTGACACATGATTAAACTTTGATCTTGTTTTTCTTCCAGTATTGCAAGTCAACTCATGTCGATTCAGCTTGCTATACTTCTTACTGTGTTTGCTGTTGTTAATTTTTCTAGGACAATGAACTGAGTGATTCTCCACTAGGGGTTCAAAGCTTGGAATATTGTTTTATGACCCAACCACAATTGGTTTACGCTAAATTACAGCAGGGCTAGCTTTCTGTTTATTAAACAAGTGGCTTCGGAAACAACTTGGATCTAATCAGACATAAGAGTGGTGAATTAAAATGGACACCACAGTTTCCAAGCTTTAATTTGGAAAAAACATTGCCACTTCCACTTCACAAATGGATTCTTCTTTGTTTTGGACATTCATTTAAAATCCCAGTAAATTGAACACATTTTAAGCGGCGCTGTGGAAATAAATAGTCTGGGGAATCACGTCTCGGCGGCCTCTGAGTTCCTGACCTCTTGCAGCTTCTGCTGTCTCTTTCGGAGCTCCGTCTCCAGGTCGGAGGGCCGTCGTTGGGCCATCTCCTCCTCCCTGTGCAGCTCCAGTCGGCGCTGCTCCAGAACCCGCTTCAGTTCTGGCTTCTCCTCCAGCAGCAGGCCTCTGATCAGCCACAACCGTAGAGCGTTCACTCAGACAAGAAACAACCAGACACGCTAACAGCAACGTGCAGCCGCTGTTTGACCGAGGGCCGGCCCTCGATGTAACCAAATTTGAAGGCAGATTAGGGCAGTTTCTGGCATGAGAGCCCAGAAATAAATTTGAATTAACACAAGACAGGTTGACAAACACACCACTGGCACACATGCTCAGAGAAAACTTCATAGTTGGAAAGTTATGTTGACAGTCCAACATCAACACATTATTTAAAGGTATATGCTCACAAATTTTTCACCTCATCTAAGACAAAGTGATAATCAGGCAGTACAGATAAAACATTTTTTTACTGCCATTGTTGGCTCACTGGCACCATTTGGCTGGTTTTACATCACTTACCGTTTGTGACTGAGCAGCAGCTCCCGGTGGAGGTGCTGGTAGCTCGGCGTCTCTGCTGAGGAGCCGTTGATTTTTCTGAGCTGAAGGATTTCAGCTCCGCTGCTGTCGGCTGCAGAATTATGAGCCAGAGGCAAAGGTCCAGCGGGCATCTCTGAGGAACAGTTGAGAAGCTTTCAAAGTTAGCGCTTAGACAACTTGGAAATGTTAAAACCATGCTTAGTTTGACTGCGCACTAGAGTAAACCTGCGGATTGGTAAATAGCTAGTTGAATAGAAAGTGATCTAATTTAGTAGTAAATGATAAAGATAACTATTACCAGTCTAACACTCCCCTTGTTTTATTGCTAGATTAGTTAATTTGCTCAGTCCGTGCCTCAAATCCACTACATAATAAAAATGAAATAAATAAAAATGTCACCTGATTTCTCTGTCAGTTTTTTTTTTAGTGTCAGCCACATATTTTCCCCCAGCTGTGTCATTTTTAGGGCCAAAAAGATTAATCAGATTGATGACTGAAATACTTGTTAGCTAATTGATTAATCAATTAATCGTTAACTGGACTTTACAGACTCAGAAAGAGAACATTTGGTGAAAGAACAACATATTCAGAGCAGTAATTAAGCCAAAACTGTACGACTATAAGTACATTTAAGATGAAAAAAACTTCTTCTGTAAATATTTCCCACCCAGAAGCAGCAGTTTTAGCATTACCTGGTTCATATTCTGTAATGAAAATCTCCAGTTAAGGGTCTTCATTAATTGGTTAATTTGAAATATAATCAGCCCTACATTGTACTGATATTAAGTTGATAAGAAAGGGCTAAACTTTTCACATGTTGATGTTAAAAGTATTTTTTTAGTATACGTTAGCATTTTAATAACTCTAGATGCACTAAATGATGTTACTGTATTTTAGGCAATAACATTTTTACTTTTTTTTACTTAAAAGAGGAATTAAATTATTTGTTTGGATCTTTAAGTGTTTTTGATACTATATGAAATAACCTTATTTAATTCTACAGATTAGATGAAAAATCTGCAGAATTTGCCAAAATTTTTAGCCGATTAATTAGTAGAATAATCAATAGAGTGACTGAACTAAAATAGTTATGGCCCCACTCATATTTACACTGCTTAACAGTTTTGACATACTTAAACTAATTGTTCACCTTTATCATGTGGCGATTTTCAATGTTCATCACTAACTGGAGCCTTCACTGTCCCCCAAATATTAAAATAACATAATAGACAAAGCCCCCGTGCACAGAAACACTTTTATATTCAACATATATAGAAATTTAAAAGAGGCTAAAGCAGGTTTCTAATTTAGTGTAGTATTTATTTGTGCCCATGCATATTTTTCTCCTTCATAGTGTACTGATTTTGCAACACTTTTTGCATAAAAAACATTCTGATATGGCTTTTAGTTGTTCACCTCCCCAAGACAACCAGTGGCCCCCCTTTTCGGCCCTTTGAAAATACTTTGCACCCTCTTTCCCTCCCCCCCTTTATGATACCTCTTTTGTGATTTCCATATCCTGGTTTCTGTGAAAATTGAAAGGAGAGAGAGAGAAAACAATCAGGTTAATAATATTTCTGGTAAATGATTATTATTATTATTTTTTTTACAATCTAACACGGTGTAAAGCATGGCTCTGCTCTGCCGAGCCAGAAGGGTTGAGTTAAATCATCTCTGTTTCGTGCATCTTCTTGGATAAAAGATATAATTAGATAAAGGCTAAAAAAGACAGCGGCTAGCGTGCTGCTTAAGCAGGTCAGCTTTGTTTACAGGGGTGATATAACAGCCGTCGTCACAGGCGCGTCGCTTTGGTCCTACGGTCTTCACACAAAGCAAGAATATAGTTTACATATTCCTCGTGTATTCCAGTCCAAACAAAGCAGCATACTGTATAAAAGCCTCTGTTACACAATCAGACAGTGACCCCGAACCCGTAACTGAAATCAGATAACCTGAAGGAGGAGGATCATGCCAAGCGGATGGCAGATGGTACTTACTGTCTGAGCAGCCAGCTTCAAAGTCGGAGCAACCAATTGGTTTTTTTGTTGAAGAAGTTTCTGTGGAAAACTGCCCCGTTGCTGAGCATAATAATCCTCTGGCTTTTTGTCTCCAGGGATTGTGCCTTTCACTTTTTCTGTCGCGGACACACACAGTAACCCTCCCTATCCTGTTTCTCCCCGGGGCCCGCTGCAAGAAAGCTGAGCTGAGAGATAAAGTGTCAGGTGTCTGATCTGATAGAAGTCATTGTTCCAGCCCAAACCTGCAGGTCTGACGAGAGAGTCCCACAGATAATCTAGTCCATCTGATTTACATCTTTTGGTGACAGGGAAACATTGCAGTGGAGCAAACTGAGGATCTAATTTAACAAAATAAAAAACGAAACTGGACAGAGTAACAGATCCAGTGGGTTTTGGTTCAATAGATAAGCATGCGATGTAGCTGAAAAGCTTAAATTTGAATGCATTTGTTTATTTTACAAACCTAAAAAAGGAAACATCCTGGTGTGCAGTTGCAACGCCATGGCGACAACCTCGTTGTGTAATCATTTTCAGTAGGTTAAATATGAAGTTTGGTTAGCAATGTTTTTTATGTTAAATTACCAGTATAAGTTCTCCAGTACAACAAATCAAATCAAGGGATTATGTAGATTATTAAAAGGACAATACACATCAAATTTTTTACATATTGATTAAAAACAGCAGCACAGACTGTACTATTCAAACACATATCACTACATAAGGAACAGATGTAATATTTTCTATCATCCTTTTCTCAGTAACATAAAAGTTTCTGCACAGATATCAATCTAAACCATTACTGGACCAAAAGTCAGCCAAACGTCAGGCAGATGGTCACCAGACCAGACGCTGACCTCTCTCTTTCCTCCGCGACTGCGATCTAAGAAAACAGTCAGCAGTAACTCACTTTTTTAACACCTGATCCATCCATGGCAGGATGATGGAGCTCCACTGTTTTCCCCGTCCCAGTCACGGTGCTTCAGGTTCAATACATCATTAAAAGGAGTCCCATGACCTCGTTCAGTCTGATCTGTTTCTTTCCTCCATTCAAGGTCACCATGTCGTTGTTGGTGAGGGACCTAAAGGTTCCGTGTGCTGCTAGCAGCAATTGGTGGTAGTAGGCTCTCAAATCTTATTACGCCATTCAAGATTACCTCACAACCCCCCCACAGGGCTCTCAATCCTAGATAAGTTAATTACCTCAGACGCAAATACAGCTTAAAACTAATGTGGGGCTGGGCTATTATCAGTTGACTCCTCTCTCAAAGAACAGCAGTGGTTACCTGGTAAATGTGGCTTTTGGGCTGGAACAATTAACCTCCCCCTTAAGTCTCTACACCAAGTTAAAGATGGTAAAATCCTTTCTAACGTGGCTGTTCTGTTGCAAATCCCCAACGTTTTGGTATGTTCTGTGTTAAAGTTGAATTGACGATGTTTTTTCTCAAACTGAATTGAAAATACTGAGTAGAGGAAAATGATTGAGCAGATGTAATTTGTGTTGACATCTTGTCCATCATCTAAAGCATTGTTATATTTAACTACATACTTGTATGGTGCTATGTATGTCATTATGCTGTTGCCTCTTTAAAAATAAAAATAAAAATTATATATATATATATATATAAATACATAATTTCCTTGTAGATAGAACAGTTTCCTAATTTTCTTTCTTTATCATAATAGTTATTCCCAAATAATTAGCCCAAATATTTGTAATTAGTTGCTGTTTATATACTTTTGCATCTTGATAGTTGTTGTGCCTTTTTACTAAAAAAGAACAAAATAGTTATGTTTTATTTTTAATTATTCTTTCTTCCATTAAGTTTTGCCTTTTCACATATTTTGTACATCAATGTCTTTTGCAAACGCTGATATAAAGTCAGAAATAAAATGTTTACACCAATAAAGAAATAAAAGTTTTACGTTTCATTGTGGTTGGATGTACTGTGGTTTACTGTAACAGATTCATCTCATGTATTTTTTTTTGTTTGTTTGTTTTTACTTTCTATAGAACTCAAAATTCTTAGTTTAATTTTTTCAAGTAAACAAAATAATCAAAAAGAAATTAAATCAGGTTGTTGTTTTCATTAATGACCACAAGAGGGCGATGTCCTACAGTTTGTTACTTATATCCCATAATTCCACGCGCCCGTTACCTTTTAATCGGGATGCGGAAGTGCGTAATCCCCACAGTGTGAGTGGAGAGCGCGTGTGTGAGTGAATGAGTGTTTGTCTGTCTGTCTTTCTGTTATAACCTACACAGTGATCTTATTTGATCCGACCTGAGTTGGGCTCTGCTCCGGTCGGAGGTGATAGGAAAAGCGCTCTGCAGCCTCCGTGGCGGTGAGCAGCCGGCGAGACAAAACCCTCACAGGGCCTCCACGCTTCGTGCTGTGGTCAGAAGTGATGAATTGATCAGATATACTAGTTCTGGTTGGGCCCGAGCTTTGCTTCGGGCCTCACGATGGACAATGAGTCCAGAGGCGATTCTGATCTCACCACAGCCGAGGAAAAGTGAGGAAACCTGGACACGGTTCCCAGAGCCTGGAAAAGATGACTGACTTTAGTTTCAGTATCGTCCAGGTCTGATTAAGTCTAGATAAAGAAAACAAGGCCCTATAAGACTGTTTTCAGGATTCCTGCCCCGCACCTCATACTCTAGTTGTATTCTCCTCATGTAAGGAGCCTTGGGGCTCCTGCGTCTCTACCTTCACATTTTCCATTTCCTTTGTTCATTCCTAAAGTCCCTCCCTTCTTTACTTTCTGGTGTTCTACATCCCTCCCTTCTTTCATTGTATCCTACAATCCTTTCCTCGTTAAAACAGAAATAAAATATGTTTTCTGCATAAGTTGTTTAATGGGACAGTAACTTTACCCCATACATGTCCTTCATTGAAGAAATTCAGGTGTGAGCAAAGTGACAAGCAAATCGAACCATGCAGTTGTGTAAAAGTATACAATTAGAAGTAACACTGTAAAACAAGGGCAAAGTTACAATAAGAAAAGGCTACAGTTTTGAAAAATGGCAAATAGTCTGATTCCAAGAAATGCACAACTGAGTAGAATAACTACAAACATAAACATGGGCATGTATATTTGTAAAAACCAGACTAAGAAGTGAGGGGAGGAAAAAACTCAAATTGGAATGTGCAAATGACAACAGAAATCCGTCTATCCGTTATCCAACATGCTTATCCTCTGAGGGGTCACCTGCCTGCCTGATTGATTGATTGATTTGGGTGCAAAAAGCATGTTGGTAGTGATATTATGTCAGATATTGAAGCTGTGTAATAGTTTACATTAAGCATATAGTATCATTTCAGGCGCACAGTGACCTGCGCAATCTGGTGAACACATTGTGTTACAAATACCTCTGTATTTAAAATATTTTTTAAAAGGTAGGATATTCTCATAAAAGGACTGGTGCAAACATCTCGCATAGCTTTTTATTTTAAATGGATAGGATATTCTGATGAAGGAAGTGATATTTTTGTGTTTTGTTTGTATATAAATTGTTCCAATGCTGTGCTAAGCATCGCTCAAAGAATGTCATCCAATAATAATGCTTAACATTAACACAGCCTGCTGTAGCTTTCTGTTTGTAAACATCACGGTAGAAGTTTTAGATGGACATAGCTATCTATCCGTGCTATTGTGGGAAAATCTGACGAGGTAGCACAGAAGGTCAGAACACAGTTCCTATGTGACAGCAGCAGCTGATCGCCGTGACAGAAATGTAAACAATGGAGGGAGGAGGGAGATGCACATTTTGTTGCTGGAAAAACAGGAACTATTTTGAGTTTCTGTCGCCAAGTTCGATTACAGTATATTATAAGCAGTTTTGGGCTTGTTTTTTCTAAAGTCACTTTAAAATTTAATGATTCACGAGCTGCGACTCTAAAATCCTACAGTTTTCCGGACAATAGTGGAACACACAAAAACATGCAAAAATTACTAATGGTTTTTTTGTACTGTTGTAGGCATTAAACAATCTCCCCTTCAGTTCAACCTACTATAAGTAGGTTGAATTACATCAACCTACTTATAGGTTGATGGCAGCCTATAGGTTGATGTTACCACAGTTATATCAACTGTGGTAACATTTGATGTAACTGTTACCACAGTTGATGTTACCATCATACAATAACTTGCAATTAAGTATTGGCAAAGCTCAGTGTAATTTTCACAGGTGGTGGAACATTATTGTCAACAGCTGCTGAAAGTAGCTAAAATAGGTTACTTTTAATGTAACTTGGTTACTTTCCAAATCAAGTAATCAGTAATGTAACTAAGTTACTTTCTCAAGGAGTAATCAGTAATCTGATCAGTTACTTTTTCGAAGTAACTATGCCATCACTGCTTCTAGATCAGAAGTAACATGACCTACATCATCCAAAAAAAATCCAGATTTTTCTCCTCAGTGCAGATAAAAAAAATAAAAAAAATAAAATCATGAACCATATCTGAATAAGAATGGTTGTTAACGGCATAATGGAGGAGCTTTGTTGTGATGACAAAGAGGGCAAGTTCAAGGCACCAAATTGCAAAGTCAATTGTTTTTAAGCTATGTTTGATATGCAGCATTTTTTAAAGAAGTGACGGTAACATGGGTACTTCACTACGAAATGTAACCATCTCCCTGGAAAATACATGTTACCATAATACCGCCACTTAAAATAAAAAATGAGTAAAAACACTACAACTCCCAGGTATAGAACGTTTCCTTTGACGTCATAATTTATATACACACGTGACCTTAACGGTCCAATCGCGTTTCTTGAAAGCCTTAGCAAGAAGCGGGAGTGCGGCTGCTCTCCGAATCTCGTCTTGTTTTCTTCCAAATTCCTTTTGTTTTTCTCGTTATGGCGGAGCGCAGTAAGAGACAGCAGTTCAGCCATATCACCAGCGACTCACAGACGGCTTCTGCGAGCTTCCCCAGGGGGCCCGAAGGAGCAGGAGAAGCTGGTTCCTTTGTGGAGGGCTCTATACTTCGCATCACGATGAAAAACTTCCTGTAAGTCGTGTTTCCAGCTGCTGAGACCAACGGCTGTGAACTAAAAAAAACCCCCCCAAAAAAACCCCAACAAATCGGAAACCTTTAGTTACATTGACACAGAGGGCCTGTTTAAGCTACGGCTAATGTTTTAGCCGTAGCTTAAACATTAGCTATTGCTAATGTTTAAAGTTGATTAAACTTTTAAAGTCTTTAGATTTGAACAAGACTGAAATGAGCGACAACAAACCAGCCAACAGGTTCCACAGCAGAGGCACTAACGAACCTATTAAACTAGATAACTCTGGCTCATAGTCAGGGCACTAGCTTTTCTACAAACAATTCATATTGAAGTCTTTTATTAAATCATGTGACAGACTGTTACTAGGGAGATAGCAGCATATAAGTAGAAGTAAAGAAGATTGATACTTGGATTTCAGGTTATTTTACTAATTAAAATCTAAAAACTATCGTAATACATTTATATTCAACCCCCCTGAATAAAATAAGAAAGCGACATATCTCATAATTCAAATATTAGATGAAGAAATTCAAATATCTTCTAAATTGTAAATATAGTCCTCTTTTGTGTAATTTAATCTCAGTTTAAATCCAGCTGTTTTGCAGAGGCATCACGTTTATTAGTGAACATAAGTAAGCAAACGGCATCATGAAGCACACCAAACATCATAAAGTTGCAGAGAGGTTATAGAACAGATTTGAGCGTCACATTTAGCGTTGTTCGGTTGATCTTTTCTAAATTAAATTAGTATAGCACCTCTGTTAAACTATCAAGACATGGCTGTCCACCTTCAGACTAAGGAAAGGAGAGCAACAATCAGAGAAGCAACCAAGACACTTGCAGTAAATCAGGACCTGCAGAAATCCACAGCGCAGGTGGGAGAATCTGTTTTTCAGGAGAACTATTAGTCGTACGCGCCACCAATCTACCCGTCCAGTAAAACAGAAATATTCCACTGTTTAAGAAGGTAGAGAAAAGCCTCTTTTATACTAGCAAAAATCCATACAGTAAACACAACAAACATGTGAAAGCAGGTGCTCTGATCAAATGGGACCAAAATGTAAATTTTTGGACCACATGCAAATGAACTAACACAGAGCACACCAACCCTCACGGTGAAACGGCACGCTGTAGGGAGGATGTTCTATCTGACTTATATATTCACTTTGTAGCAAGATAGAGAAGCTAAACATATTGCCAGAGAATGAAGGGAGTGGTTTAGATGGAAGGACTTGAAAATTGCTGTTCACTGGGCCTCTAAATCCAGTCTGGTTAATAATTAGTTGTTTTGCAAGAAAAAGTGGTCATAAAAATGCAAACTAGGTGTTTGGGGCTGTAATTGCATTTAAAAGAGATTTATTAAGGCACGTACTGTATTTTATCACATAAAACCCCAATGCAATACATTACTTGAAGCTGTAACATGGGATAAGGATCAAAGGGCTTCCATTCATTTGTAAAGGATTTGTAAGATCCACTTTAGTACAAATACAATCACAACATGTTACAATTATTATTCCTGTTTTGCATGTTAGATGCTTTAATCTGGTTAAAACCTTGTTAAAAAGTTTACACAATCCCATAATTGGGGCCACTTGCTTTCCATTGTATGCCAGCAGAGTTAGAATAGTGGCTTGAATATTTTCTTCATCTAAAACTAACGGAACAGAACCAGACAGAGAGAAAGAGCCCAACACATCATCAGTCTTTATCAAGGTTGATTATCAGTTTGATTTTTCACTGAAATACAGCAGGATAAACTTAGATGTGTCCTTTTGTGCACTGACAGGACATACGACTACTCTGTGGTGCATCCTGGACCGAATCTGAACATGATTGTTGGAGCCAACGGAACCGGAAAGTCCAGCATTGTGTGCGCCATATGCCTGGGTCTGGCTGGCCGGACTGTGACTCTGGGTAGAGGAGACAAGGTAAAAAGTAGAATCCCATCCAAGGCTTTATGCATAATAAATCTATTTTGACCTTTATTTTTAAATATGTGTTAGACAGCTGATGTAAATGATGCAGATATTAAATATTTTTGGCAATTAACTGTTGGAAGCTAATATTGTTTGATCTGTATTTTATAAATATTTAAATATAAATGTAAAGGTCAGAATGGAGCCGCCTAGCTTTGTGGAATCCACTAAACTAATGACAGTTTGTATTATTTCCACTTTATCCTGCTTTTTCTAAAGAAAGAACTATAATGTCAATATTATTAAAAACACATTAGCATTTACAGATGAAAACTACACATTCTCCTTTCTATTTTGCTCCTATTATTTTTTTGCAGTTTGTGATTATTAACAGATTTGTTTGTGTTGTTTTAGGTTGGGCTTTATGTGAAACGTGGCTGTCAAAAAGGTTTTGTTGAGATAGAGCTGTAAGTCAACGCTTTCATTTTACTAACACACCTTTTGTTTTTAAGAAAGTTCCAGTGTATAGTCTTGTTACTAAATTATTAATCTTTTATGTAACCAAAATGTAACTTTTTATTGTGTAAATTCATATCGTTTTGCTTATAAAGGTTTAAAAATGGAGGTAATTTGGTAATTAGTCGAGAGATCCACGTGGAGAACAATCAGTCGCTCTGGATGCTAAATGGTGGAATCAGCAACCAGAAAAAAGTAGAGGAGGAGGTGAAGGCTCTCCACATCCAAGTCAGCAACCTCTGCCAGTTTCTACCTCAGGTAGGTTGATGTAGAGTTTTATTAAATAGCTTTAAAAAAAGTCTTCCATCCCCTTAGACTGTTTTATGTATTATTACATTATAGTTTGAATTCTTAATGTATTTTATTGGCAGCTTGATATGACCGTAAGTGTGAAGTGAAAGTAAAGTGATACACTGTTTTCATAACCTTTTACAAAATCCAAAAAGTATGGTGTATATTTCTGTTCAACAATGATACCCCCAAATAAAATCAAACATAACCAAAGCCTTCAGATGTGGTAAATAAGGTTTTGAATGTTTCCCCCCACATCAGTATCAGACCGTTCCTCGATCCTTTGCAGGAAAAAGTTGGAGAGTTTGCAAAGATGTCCAAAATTGAACTTCTCGAGGCAACTGAGAAGTCAGTTGGGCCACCAGAAATGTACGAGTACCACTGCGAGCTCAAAAACTTCCGCAACAAAGAGCGAGAACTGGAGGTAAGAAAGAGACGATTAGATAATCCTCTAATTTCTGTATACAAGATGTCATGATGAGTTACACTGCAGTGTTACTGGATGTAAGTTTAGTACTAGTTCTTGTGAAAGTTACAACGTTGGATCGGGTTTCTGATGGCTTGGGTTGTTTTTCTGTAGAATGTTGTGAAGGAGAAGGCGAGCTTCCTGGAAAAGGCCAACCAGAGGAACGAGAGGAACAAGATCGACGTAAACCGTTATTACGAAAAGAAAAGGCACCTGGATGTCATTGAGTTGCTAGAAAAGAAGAAGCCGTGGGTGGTGAGTTGTGGAGACGATGCACACAACACAAGAGGGAAGGGAAATTCAGTCCAGTCGTGAAATAACTGTACTCTTTTGGCCGTGGGACTAGGAGTATGAAACCGCACGTAAGGAGCTGGAGGGCCTGAAGATGGAGCGGGAAGAGGCCAAAAAGCAGCTGTCTGCTCTGAGACAGGCGCAGTCGCCCATGTTGAAGAAGATCCAGCAGATTGACGACCAGCTGAAGCCCAACGAGGCGCAAATAAAGGCCAAGGTGACAAAGCTGTCATGAATATAATGTTGGCTTTTCTGTCACATTTACTTTCTGTACTTTCTGTAACTTCTTGCTACAAGTGATTTATATTATATTAGAAAATTAAAGTAACTTAATTACAGTATTTTAAACATACTAAAGTTGGAAGAATAGATGGAAAAATAATTGGAATGTTATGCTTCATATCCTATCCCATTCTATTAAACTTCTATCCACCCTTCTGTCATCCATTTGTTTTTCTACCAGGGGATTAGTACTTAACTTTCTATAATCTTTGATTATCATTAAAATGAGGTTTGTTTTTCAGACTGCAGCAATCAAAGACGCCTCTGTGAAGTGCAAACAGAAACAAGATCAGCTGGATCGGAAACACAAAGAGGCAAGACTGATTCTCCGACAAGAAACGTCACTTGTTTGATCTTTTTTTAAAAAAGAGAGTACAACAAAATAGAAAAACACAGGCATGAAGTAACGTTCCGCACTGCTCTCTCTCCTCTACAGATCGACGACATTAAACAGAACCTGCGACTGAAGCAGACTGAAGAGGAGGATCACCAGAAGCGGATCAATAACACCAGACGGATCATCGAGGACCTGAAGTCAGAGCTGGCCAAAATCGGCGACCTGCCAGACGTGACACCACAGATCAACGCTGTCAACATGGAGCTGAGGCGCATCCAGGTGGAGAGAGCTAAGATCGAAGGAGAGCGGGCGGACCTGCGCAGGGAGGGCGACAACATCAGCGCCGAGTCGAAAAGTCAGATTTCAAGTTTGATCTAGAGAGAGAAAAAAATTGCAGGAACTTTTTTTTTTTTTTTTAAAGCCGCACAATTTGCAATCCTTGCAAACAACATGTTTTTATTTTTTTTACTTATTTGTAGCGTTGGTAAGGAAGCTCAACAACATGAACAACATGATGAACGCCAAAGAAGAGAAGCTACGAGGACGCCACAGGGATACACACGCTGCCCTCCAGTGGCTGAGGAAGAACCGAGAGCTCTTTGAAGGAAATGTCCATGAACCCATGATGCTGGTGGTGAGTCCCACTCATATAGTGTAGAAAAGATGGTTTATATTTAGCAAAAGTCAGAGAAAAGTGCTGATTCCATACTAAACTAAGAAGCTGAATTTGATCAAAAATCTCTGCATTATTATTTGTGGTTTTTGCTTTTGGGCTTGAATTGTAACTTTCTTCTGTCCCACAGGTGAATGTAAAGAATCCAGAATTTGCTAAGTACGTGGAGAACCACATCTCCTTCCACGACCTGCGGGCGTTCGTTTTCCAGAGGAAGGACGACATGGAAAAGTTTATGACCGAGGTCCGGGTTGTGCTCACCGTCTAACCTGCGGCTTCGACATTTCCTCTGACTGAGTTTAAAAGCAAAATTTGCTTTGCGACCACTCCTTGTCCACAGGTCCGCGACAAAATGAACTTGAAAGTTAACTCTATTTCTGCTCCACTGGAGTCGTGTTCCAAGCGGGCGCCATCCCGAAACATCGAGTCCCTGAGGTGAGAGATTTTATTTTCCTGAAGGTCAAATTGTGTAATGTATACCGACTGTCTGTAGGCTGTGTCCCAAATAGATTGTATTAAACGTCCCTGAACAGGGACCCTGTGGAACATAACTTTGTTCATTTTTCACACAAGTTTAGCAAAAGTGGTCTAAGGTGTATATGAGATGTCTGAACCATGATTTTGTGAAATATATAAAAAATACATTACTACACTTTTGTATTTCTAAAGTCAGGAAGGTTTAAGGGACTTGATGACTTCTACAGATTCAAGACATAGGGCTGGTCTTATGCACACTCCTTATCTCTGAATATTTTATTAATTAGGGGCTTTAATGATGCATTTGATTCCTTCTTTTTCTGGTTGGTCTGATTATGCAAAAAATTAAAATGAATTTCATCAACAAAGTTCATAATGGGTGGGCATTATATTCAAAAGTGTGCACCCAGTTGTTTTCCAACTATCGAACTTATTTGTATGAACAGATATCACAGATTAGCAGTTATTATAGTGGTTTAAGAAACGTTTACGTTTGCAGACGTTTTAGCTTCTTCACTTACCTCCGTGAGATGTTTGATGCTCCTGATGAGGTGATGAGTTACCTGTGCTCCCAGTACAAGGTGCACGATGTGCCAGTGGGAAACGAACAGACCAAAGCTCTCATCAAAACGGTACGATCCTGTTCTTATTTCTGTCCAATCCTTTATAATACTTTCAAATTAATTCTGGGGAAAATATGTTAATTCCCATATAAGCCCGTCGCAATAAGGAGTTAATCAACTAATCACATATAAATTAAAATAAGCTCAATAATTTCTATTCAGAAATTGAGCTCATTTTATATTTTTTGAAGGGCATTTTTGTTTATGGAGAAATTAATCAATTTTATTTATTGTTTTTGGTTGTTGTATGTTATTTTATTTAAGATTCCTTCCAGTTCCAATGTTAAGTGTTCCTTACAAATTAAAGTTTATTGGTCTTTGAGGCGGAGCAAACTTGCATTATTTTGCAATTTTGAATGTAATGCTCGAAAATGGACTCAAAACAATATCGTTTATCGCAATAATTATTCGGACAATTTATCGTCCAGCAAAATTTGTTATTGTGACAGGTCTATTCCAAAAATGTCATTTTAATGTTATGTAACCAACATGGTGCATTTCTGTAGTTTTTTTTTTTTTTTTTTTTTTAAAGGAAGCATTACCTTTCTATCAAATTTCTGTTTACATTTTTAGAAAGGTCTCTACCTTATTGTTTTCAATGTTCTCTCAGGTGATTGAAGAGCCCTACCTTAGGGTGTTCTACACAACAGATGAGAGGTACACTGTAAAAAGGTCCTTCTATTCCAACAAGATAAGTACCAGCAACTCGGCAGTGCACGCCTCTCAGTACCTCTCAATAACAGTGGATGCTGAGGAGAAACGGCAAGTGGAGCAGCAGATGAAGGTAAGAACTTCATATTAAAGCAAACCTGAAAGCAGAACCCAAACCCTTTCCTTCAGCCATCATGGTTCGGCAATCTTGGTTCAAAACCCAACAAATACAGAATGTTGGGTTTGTTTCTTAGGACTTCAATCAGTCTTGTTCATCTCTGTTCCATTTAGGCTTGTCAGTCAAGACTGCAAGAGATTGATGAGAAAATGAAGGCCCTGCAGAAGGAAGCTGTTGCTCTGGATCACAAAGAAAACGAACTGTTATTAGAGAAGAAACGCCTCTCTGAGCTGAAGGGGAAGAGGAGACAACTGGAACAGAAAATCAGCACAAAACAGGACAGGTAAGCCTGTGGGGAAAGGACAGAGGGGTGTTTTTTGTAAATATTGATATATTTTCATACTTTAATGAAAGTGGCATAGATGGGGCAAATTTAAACTTTAAGAACAATCTAATCCTTTTATTGTATGTTTTTAGTCTGGAGGAGATGGAGCAGAATGTTGTCGATCTGAAAAAAGTTGAAGAGGAAACTAAAGAAAAAATTAAGGCTGTCAATTTCCTGAAGGTCACCATAGCTACAGCCATCGTGGCCCAAATGAAGGTATGAAATATTCAACCTTGAAACAAAACACGTTCAAGATCATCCTGTGTTTCCTATATGTGGGGGTTTAAAGCCCTTAAAGATCTGCCATTTCTATAATGCAATAGTGTTCACATGCTGCAGAGCAACGCTACATTCTGCACTGCGCATTAACACTTCCACCATCTTCTCATTGTCTGCAGCTGAGAGCCAAGCTGACAATGGAGAAGGTGCATCTGGCTTTGGAGATGGCGGGGTTAACAGCAGAGAAGAACAAGCTGGAAAACGACTTCAGGGAAAGTGCCTCTGAATTTAAAACCATGGAAGTAAGCATAGCAACGCACCGCCGGACTGCTGCCGCGATTCTACCGAGGATCTGTTAGCATGGCCTTCATTTACTTTCTCATTGCAGCAAAGATGCAGCCGCCTGGAGCAGAGGAAGGTCCAGCTGACTGAACAGTGCAAAGGCCTGCTGAAGAGGGCGAAGTCCAACTGCCGGATGCAGCCAGACGAGGCGTTGTCAGAAGACCTGCGCCATGTTAGTCTTCATCCTCCATCTTCATATCTTCTGACAGAACATTGTCCTGGTCATATGGCGTGAAAGCCTTTTGTGGCTGATGTATATTTATTAGCTGTTATGTTAATGCAGGCTTTCAGCAAACTGCCCGACACGCTGGATGAGGTCGATGCCATGCTGAATGAGGAACGCTCCAGAGCCGAGTGCTTCACTGGTCTCAGTGAAAGTGTAAGAGAGTCAAAAACCTGTTTAAAATGGCTATTTGTAAGAAAACTGCAAGTAAAAACAGGGATTTTGTCACTAATGAAGAAACCTAAGCTTATTATTGTGATTATTTCACTGCAAAAACACAAAACCTTAACTAGTAGTTTGGCCTAGTGAAAATATCTTAGTACACTTGAAATAAGACAAAACTAACTTACACATGGCTTTCCGACAAGATATATCAGCTTGTTTTAAGTAAATAATTTCTTAATGTTAATTAAAAAAAAAGTACTAGATACACTGTCAAATTATTTCACATGACATGGAGAAAATGTCTTATTGGTGAAATAATCCACCAGTGTAACTATTACTTTTTCAATCAATATTAAGGAATCATGTACTTAAAACAAGCTCCTATTGCTTGCTGAAGTTACCTTTAAGTCAGTTTTGTCTTTTTTCATGTGAATGAAGATATTTTTACTAGAAAGTAGACCAAAAAGATTTTGTTTATTTGCAGTTTTCTTGTGTTGAAGTGTAAACATTTGTCCTGTTTGACCCTGTGGTGAAGGTTGTTGAGGAGTACCACAGGAGAGAGCAGGAGAGCAAACGTCTGGAGAAAGAGCTTCAAAAAAAGACAGACTCCTTGAATGCCTACAGGCAGAATATATCTGAGGTGCATTATGTTTTGAGAAGCAGTTCTCTTGAATTCGTGTTGTCTGTAGTTTTTCTAACAGTGGTGTGTGTGTTATAGGCGAAGGAACGCTGGCTGAACCCTCTGAAGCAGCTGGTGGAACAGATAAATGACAAGTTCAGTGCCTTCTTCCGCTCCATGCAGTGTGCAGGAGAGGTGGATTTGCACTCAGAGAACGAGGTAAAAACAATCAGGGGCAGCACAAACTACAGAGACAAAGAATAATCCATGATCAAGAGCTTTATTCTAACAACTGTGCGACTTTTAAGTATTAGAATCAATCATTGTTTGTAGATTGAACCATATTTTAAGTAAAAAGGTGAATATTCTCAGATATTTTCCTTGCCATTTTGTGCTTTTAAAACATCTTGCACAAACCTTGTTGATTGCTTACTTTTGCCTACTCTCAAATCCGTTTCGGTTGAATTGTTTCATATTTGCTGTCGTGCTTTCCTTCAGGAGGAATACGACAAGTATGGGATCCGCATCCGTGTGAAGTTCCACAGCAGCACGCAGCTTCACGAGCTCACGCCGCACCATCAGAGCGGAGGAGAGCGCAGCGTCTCCACCATGCTTTATCTGATGGCCTTGCAGGAGCTGAACCGCTGCCCCTTCAGAGTGGTGGATGAGATCAACCAGGTACACTTTGTTCTTAATTATACTTTTATTTACAGTATAAACGACAGCCTGATGTGAAATCGAACTAAAAGGTGCGGCAGAAAGAAATGCAGCTGGAGTAAGTTTCTTAGATGAGTATCTCTGCGTGTGCCTTTCATTTCCTAGGGAATGGATCCTGTAAATGAAAGGAGAGTGTTTGACATTGTGGTCCAGACCGCCTGCAAAGAGACGACATCTCAGTACTTCTTCATCACGCCAAAAGTAAGTATGTCTACTTGATTGACCGCAGTTTGTGTGTGTCACTTCCTTTTCTATGGAGCAGCTTTTGTGAAATACTCAACCACCAAATTTAATTTATCTGTCTTTCTTTTATTATTACTATTTAGCTAATGACCATTTTGTGTTTTAACTTAATGTTTCTTGCCTCTAAATAAAAATCTTTGCATCTCAGCAGTTCTTTGATAAAAACCTGTTGTTTTCTGTTTTGGCACCCAACAGAAGAAGTTGTATTTTTTTTTTTCTCTGAGGTTCTGAACTCTTAGTATTTTTGTTTCTTTTTTGTTGGTAGCTGCTGCAGAATCTGCAGTACGCCGAGGAGATGACCATTCTCTGCGTCCATAACGGGCCTTACATGCTTCCTCCCAACGAATGGGACACAACGGCTTTCACCCGACGCCGCCTCCAAAGAAAAGCCAGGGCATAAATCCAACACCACTGAGATATTTTACATAGGGTTTAAAATTGGAAGTTAAGTTTTTCATGTCAATACCCTGCTCAGTTCTTTGACTTTGTTTTATTTTCATGGTTAGTTAGACAGAGATTTAAAGGCACTACTTACTATTTGCACATTTCCAGTTTCTGTTCAGCATGTTTTGCATGAGGCAATAAATGTAAGATAGTGCGATATGTCTAAATAAATTGTTTTGCAAGTCAGTGTGTTACTCTTTTATAAAAAGGAGACAGAAATCTCCAAAACTATTTTTTATGCATTTAGATGATGATCTCCATTTTTGGTGAGATTTTCTAGCTACTTAATTGAACACAACTGAATACAAATGGTAATTAAACATTTTTTGACTAGTTAATTTTGGATTTTGAAACAAAACTTCAGTTTTGCATTGTAACCCCCATTTCTTTCTTAGACACAATATAAAATTTAGGTATTAATTTACAAGTTGTTTTTTTAAGTCATGAGTATTTAAACTTTTGAAGTATCTGTATTTTCTTAGGATTAACCAGCCCAGATTTTTTAGTTTTATAGATATAGACTGATCAGTTTATCAAAAAAAACAAAAAAACAACTGAATTTATTCTTTACTGCACTGCCAAATTAAAAGCAGCTTCAACTCTCTTCTTTTTCTACTTGGTGAATGTTTAGTATTCACCAAGCCAAAAGAAAAAAAAAAATGTAAGTATTGAATATGAAAATGATACTACGTTGTTCTGGTTTTGGTTTGTTTACGCACCGTCAAAACAAAAAACACTGACGGGACTGTTTTATTGTCAGGACTTCCTGGTTAGCAGCAGCAGTAGTTGGTAGTTCTTGAAGCCTCCAAAGCTGAAGTTCTAATTGTTGAGAAAGCAGAGCATCTGGGAATATTTTCCTGTGGTGGAAAATATTCACATGTTCAAATAAAATGACTCATTTACTTACTTTTCAGAATGAGTTGATGTTTAATCAAGTATTAGCTGCTATATGTTCTGGTTTCACTACAACATTTTACCCAGATTTTACCCGTCATGTCAGGTAGTGGTAGGTGTTCCTTCTCGGGTCGATCCAAACTCTGATGCCTTTTTCTTGCTCTTGTTGTAGCTTGAGCTGCTTCTCTAAGATTTCCCTTTTCCTTCAGATAAAAAAAAAAAAAAAAAAAGGAATTACACATATTGAACTGCCTGAAAGTTTCCTGTACACGTCATCCCTCTCACCCACCGTTCGCCAACACTGATGGTTTCTCTCTGGCACAGCATTTGATTCCTGCTCCAGAATAAGTCCTTATGGTGGTCGTAGATCGTATTCAGTTTGAAATCCAGGCTATCCCTTGGAGCCTGAGGATGACAAAGGAGAAATGTTCTCCTTTGAGATGTTAAAGGGTGATGGAGGTGGCTTTCTCTGCACAAACAGAGTAGCAATTTTTTTTTTTAATAAACAAGAAATGCAATGCTGCACTTATATAAGTATAAGCGGACTAATATGTCCAGCCTGATTATTTTAATAAATATGGTTTCCTGATGGTGGAATTTGTCAAGTGAAATTCATCTGCCATCGCAATGCAAATTATGCCAAGTGTAGGATTTTCTTTTGTTTTTAAACTCTCATCTTAGTGACAAACCTCAACATATGTCTACATGAACATGATCATTTAAATATTTTACACAATAGCGGGGCTGCTAAAAGACATATTTTTTATGAGAATATAAAAATTGGATTTAACTGCACTATAACACCATTTTATAGTTTGAAAGTATTAAATTACTGTGCAATAAACAGTTATGTATTTGAACAAAGGGTAAATAAGCCCTGCAAAACCTGTAGCTTCTATATAAGTTGGTTTAAAGTATTTTTTAAATTTTAACTTTGTTTAATAATTTACACATAATTAAATTACAAGATCCCAAAGGTGGACGACAGACTGAAACCAAGAAAGTCATCAAGATTGTTCAAACTCAGCAACAAATTGACGACAGAGTGAAGAAAATGGTTCAGGGGTCAACCGTGTCAGCACCCACACCCCTGGAAAAGCATCTCTTTTTTTTCACAAGAAAGTCCCTTTGTAAAATGTGGAACAAATAAATGAATTGGTGAATCACTCTCTTTGAATACCATGTTTCAACTACAACATTTAGCCGCATCACCGCCGTTACCTGAGGAGTGACAACAGCGTTAACTACCTCAAAGCTGTTAGCCCACCTGCCGCTGCCTGAACTCGTTCCCCAGGTTTGGAGACGAAGGGTTCGGATCCCGCGTCGACATATTGAACGACAATATGTCGAACCTTAAACTGAACCTTAAACTGGCCCCTACACTTCTGTTGCTGTAACCAGAGACGGTGTTGCGAACTCCAACGTTGCCTAGCAACCTGGTTACCGGTTCGATTTTACAGCGTCTGTTCTAAAGTTATAAATAAAGATCTTTTTCTTCTCAATGATAAAAGTCCCCCGTGGCAAAATTATCTTTAAGATAATTAAAATGTAGACGTCGTATTTGTAATACTACATTACATTTTCACAAATCTATGAATAAAGTTCATGTTTTGCTTAATATTTAATATCATAAAATAAAGATTGAATATTTCTACTGACACTTAAGCTTATTTACTACGGAAATAAATGTTTGTTTTTTTCTTTTATCCTTGTCAAGTAGGCTTAACATTTTTAACTGTTTATTTTAGGAAAAAGTGAAGTGAGAAGAGTGAACTCTTGAATGTTTGGCATTAAAAGCTTAATAGAGATGAAAAAGAAAGGGAACTTTCTTCTAATACAAAATTGTTTTACATATAAAGCAATTTTGGTGGCTGAAACAAAATGTGATGGGTGATAGGGTTGAACTCTTTTTGCATCACCCACCAGAACATCTGGGCCAATCACCTCTTCCTGTTTGCTCCCAGTAAACCACACCTCTCACAGCCAGGCACCAGGCACCTGAGGGCCCAGGTCAACACTGCTGCATCACTTCAGTGCTGCCAGAGCTGAGATGGGTCACCTGAGGATCTGCGCTCTTTCTGCTGTTTTATCGTGGCTGCTTTTCGCACACACCTCTGCAGATTTGCCCATGTGCAAAGGGGTGAGAAGATTTACACTATTGTTATCATCGGTTGCTTTTTTTCCCCCCCTTGTTGATGTGAGCCGAGACAGATGGTGAAAGATGCTACAGTATGTTTGGATCATTTTATAACTAGCAGAAATAGTCAACTAGCACCAAATTAAATATAATTCAAGAAGTGGAAATAGTAATTTATTATACATTAATGTTAAGAAATGCTTCCATTTATTTAAGATGGGGTTTTTGGAAGCTGTAACAACATTTTGGCCTTCCTGATGTACTATGTGTGTGTGGGGGGGAAATGTTCATAGCAAGGGTTTGTATTGCAATCTGCTCCCATCTGTTATGGTTATTAAACACTTGTTTTACTACAATGTCCATATGTTGCAGTGTGCTCTGCGCTCGCACCACCCTCCCTTATCTGTTTTCGGTTTACATGAGAGCAGTTCATTTTCCTACCAGCCAAAACCGTTTTTATATCAGCCTACTCTGAGCCACAGTATACTACGAGCAGCTTTGAAGTTCTACTGGGTTTCTGCTATTTATTAAAAGGTAAATTTGCAAGTAATCCTGAACAGGTGAGTCTGTTTCCATGCCAGTTTCTTTGACCATGAAGAACAGCTGTCACGATGACCCGTTGCCTTGGTTTCCCTCATGTTTGTTCACTGGAGGTGATTAAGTTAAGACCCATCTCCAGTTTGCTGCATTTTTACATTGAACACCCCCACTCAAACGCGCTAATTCCCTAAGGCCGGGGCTTTAACAGAAAAACAGAGGCAGAGGCGTGCCGGTGCTGCTGTTTCTGTTAACTATTAATCCCACAAAGCAGCGATTGGTCCCCCCGAGTGACCTTACCTGGACGATTACACCTTACTGTTGACCAGAGACCAGAGCTCAGTACTCGTGGATTGGTTGGGGTGGTGTCATGTCCCAAAATACATCCCTTTGGGTGTGATCGGTTGAGAATAGCTAAAACTTTGTCCCTGCTCCGCTGCTGGTTCAAACAGCTCTCTGATATTTGTTTACTAAAGGATTGTAAGGATCAGCCTTTCTTCCTTCAGCTCAGCAAATAATCCCTGAAAAACTACAGAGCATCCTTGATAGGTTTAACAGTTGAAATGCCCCCATAGCAAATATTAGCCTAACCTTTTATTTGTTTAGGAGGCTGGCCTGGATAGAGGATTGAAATACCAGAAGTACATAATGACCCAGTGATCTCATTTTTACAAACTGTATTATCTTTTCTTTTTCATTCTTGGTCTGTGATCTGTATTGTTTTACTCCTAGGTGACTGGTTTCAAACTGTTTTCTTATTTCTTTTTTTTTGAATGTTTTTCCTCTGAAATATTTGAATCCTTTTATAAACACACTTTATGACTCTGTGTGAAAGTCCCACCTGTGTTTTGCCTCTGCAGTCTGATTATCACTTTGAGTATACAGAGTGTGACGTACTCGGGTCAAGATGGAGGGTAGCGATTCCCAACAAAGCAGAGACATGCACAGGCCTCCCGGATCCAGTCAAAGGGACTCGCTGCAGTAAGTGACCACAGTGGTCTGGAAACCTATTTTACACATTTACTGTCCTCTACATGTTCAGTATATAGTGCTTGCAAAAATATATCAATAACTGTTGATATATTTGTTATAACCCCAAATGCATTTTGGGGTGATTTCATCTAGCTGATCGACAAAAAGTACTAAAGCATTGTGAAGTGGAAGGACAATTTTTTACATTGGTTTTCGAAATATTTTAAAAGTGTGTCATTCATGTATATTTAGCTCGCTTTGCAGTAAAAGTGTGCAAAGGTTTATAGTAGAGGGTAGTTTTAAAATGATATCTAAAACTTTGAAGAAATTCATGGAGCACTTTTCAGTTCATCATCTGAAAATAGAAAGCGTACCAAACTTCAAGCCTACCAAAGTATGACTGTCCACCTAAACTGAGTGTTTATCAGAGTAGGAGCCAAGAGTATCACAGTAACTCTAGAGGAGCTGCAGGAATCCACAGCTCAGGTGGGACAATCCTCATGTTGTGGAGATGCTTTTCTAAACAGGAAAGTTATTCAGATTTGACAAGAAGACGGCTGCAGCGTCCGGCCTTCAGATATTCTGGCGAACCATTAATTAAGACCACTTTAAAGAGGTTCAATAAACTCTGAGCCGCTGGTATATCACATTTAAATGAATTAGAGAGGGTTTAAACATTTGTAACAGCACTGCTTGTCTACATTATCTTCACGTTTTCTTGTTTTTCCTGTGTTTAGCATTTTCTTGCAGCGAAGGAGAGTTCCTCGACATGCAGTCGCAGCAGTGCCAGAAGTGCGCCGCAGGCACCTACTCTTTGGGAACCAGCGTTGCCTTTGACGAGTGGGACGTCCTACCAACGGGCTTTATTACTCATGGGATGACGACAAATGAGGGGAATGCCTTTATAAACTGTTCCAAGTGGGTATAAACAGTAACTGGTTGTAACATTAAATGTTATTTATGGTTTAAGGCTTTCAGTAAACTGTTTCTGTTCTTGCAGCTCTACCTGGACACCAAAGGGTGACTATGTCGCCTCCAACACAGATGAGTGCACTGCAACACTCTCTTATGCTGTGAGCCTGAAGACACCTGGAGCCTTGTCCTTTGAATATTTCTACCCGGACAGCAGCATCTACTTTGAGTTCTTTGTAAGTGCAGCTTTGTTATAGCTTCTGGTGTGCAAAAGGAAAATTGGGGTAAAGGTTCCCGCTCCTCTCTAGGTTCAGAACGACCAATGTCAGGCCACAGATTCTGACAGCCGCTGGATGAGGATTTCAGAGACCAACTGGAGCCACTACAAGGTTCGTCCACTTCAACGCAATTCCTCATCTGTCTTCTCACAGACAAAAAGCTGATTCCTCTCTCCCCTCTCCCTTCACATTTCCTCTCTACAGATAGAGCTGAGCACAGGCAACAATGTTCTTTACTGGAGAACCACAACATATTCTCTGCTGGGCAGTGCTGTCAAGCCTGTGCTGTTAAGAAACGTGCAGGTCTCAGGTACATTAAAGCTTCCTATTTGTGTGTGCAGGAAGAATGAACGTTTAGTTTTCTTCCCCCGACATCCTTTGGCTGTTAATGATTAATTGATATTTTTCCTCCAGGGGTTGCCTACACATCTGAGTGTTTCCACTGCAAGCCAGGCACACACAGCTCGACAGCAGGATCCGCCCGCTGCGCCCCCTGCCCTGCGGATACATACTCCAACAAGGGGGCCACCGTTTGCCACGACTGTGAATCAGACAGCTATGCTGGTACACTTTATTTATTTATTTTTTTTACATCTCTTCTACACACCTTTATATTCTTACTTATTTGCACTTTAACAATGTTGCCAGCATGCAACGTAGAACATTTGGTGCCCAGGAGGTGACTGAGAGTTCTTATCACAAAATCTTAATGTGAGTTTTATTCTCTTTCACGTCTGTTAGCTTGGTTTTTACTTGTGTGTTTTGCCTCCAGTACCTGGCTCAGGGAGCTGCAAGCCAAGGCCTGCATGCACGCAAAATGACTACTTTTACACCCACACCCCCTGTGACTCTGAGGGAAAGGTAATTATGGAAAACTGCCTTCTTTTGTGGTGCAAGCAGCTATAGAGAGGCTATTTTTCATAACCCACATTCAATGTAATTACATTTAGCTGGCTGTTTGGAGTGATTAGGACAAATATTCATAACCACTGAACTTTTCCCCATTTTGCCACATTAGTCTTGGTTATGGTCTTCAAATTTTGAAAGACAGTGGTGGCTTGCATTTGCATTTGGGCCCCTTTCAATCTTGTATCCTAGTGAAACTAAGAGGTAAATAAAGTCCATCTGAGTGTAATATGATACCAGCATAAATAGATATTCTTCAGCATCCCACACTGCAAACATATCAAATGCTGGGCAGATCATGTTTCATATGAAAAACTGTGTGTGACAGAAAGTATATCACACGTCACCCACACTGAAACGCCATCAAACCATATTTATATCTTAAAATGGTCCAATCAAAAAGCAAACCTAATCCAACTGAGAATCTATGACAAGATTTTAAAGCCATTTTTACAGATGTTTTTTTTCCCAACTTGACTGAGCTCAAGCTATTTAGTCAAACATTTAGTTTCTAGATGTATGAAGCTGGTAGGCACCTCAAAAGATTTGTAGCTTTAATTACAGCAGACAATCTACTGATTCAGAGGGTTTTGAATACATATCCACAACACACTTTGATTTTTTGAAAACCAAATATCACTCTGCTTGACATTTATGAACTGCTTTGTGGTGATCTATGTCATATTATTCAAATTTGTGGCTGAATGTGAAAGGCTAAATGTATTTAAATGCTTTTGTAAAACCCTCTGACCTGACCATCTCAAATGTCCTGTTTCCCTGTGTGTCTCAGACTCGGCTCATGTACAAATGGATCGAACCAAAGATTTGCAGTGAGACTGTCAAAGGAGGGGTGAAGCTGCCAGCGTCAGGGAAGAAGCAGACGTGCCCGCCGTGCAACCCGGGCTTCTTTGTGACTAACTCCTCAGCGTGTGAACCCTGCAGCAACGATTCCTACTCAGATGGAAAAGGTTCATAATCAGTACTAACTTTTTATTTTACTGTGACGCTAAGGCAAACACTCTCATACTGCAAAACCAAGCAAAATCAGAAAATCATAATGTTTTTAGTGTGAAACTATTAATTGCTTCCAAATAAGTCAAGCAACCTAAGTTCATAACACATATATCATCTGCAAATAACTGGATTTCCACACTGATTTCTGAAGATGCCAGAGTCTGGTTTAAGGATTCTGGTGAGTATGTTTTGTATAGCTAGGAGGGTTTTGCCATCAATTAATAACAACAACAAAAAAAAGTCTTGAAAATGGATTATTCAAACGCAAGTGATTATTTAAACAGGCTTGAAGTTGATATAATTATTTTGCAAAGCTACACCATGTGCTATTTAACAAAGAGAAAATATTAAATATCACTAAAAATGTCACAAATTACATCTAAACACTCATACAATAGAACTGGCAGTACCACCGTGTCCGGACTATGCAGCTCTGTTTGTTCACAGTTTGTGAGAAGTGCCCTGTTGGCACAGAGCCATTGCTGGGATTTGAGTACAAATGGTGGACCACCATGCCGAGGAACATGGAGAGCTCCGTCCTCCACCAGGAGTTCAGCAACTCAGACCGAAGAACAGGTGAGAGAGCAGCTCCTAGTGCAGGGATATTGTTGCTGATACTTCTCATCCTCTACATGCTGAGTTCCAGTTTCTGCCTTCTGGCATCAGGCTCAGACTTCCTAGCATAAAAAGTAACAGGTACAAATACTCTTTTGTTCCTACAGCAATATCTCTTTTTAATGCAGGACAAGGTAGAGGGACTTGTACATGATCTGGTGTTTGGGGCAACTGTCAGTCAATGATGAAATACATTGTTGTTGTTCTTCCATTATGTAGTGATTGGTATTCCATGTCTTTTTGATACGTTTGTTTTTATTTTTTAATCTTTGATACTTTGTGTTTTAGTTTTTGTACTTGTTGTAACACCAATTGCCCATTTGGGACACAAATAAATAAATCTGAATCTGAACATTTGAATTACTCTCAAAACAGAAAGTGTGTTAATGGATGAAACAATAAGAAGCGGTTGTAATAATAGTAATAAAGCAAAACTTAAACATGCAGAAAGAAGAATATAGAATCAGCCCTGAAGCTGAGATTGTTTTGAAAATGTCAACTTAGTAAAAGCTCCTAAAATTTAACAAGAATTTTACAAGATATGATTGGGACAAAATGACCTGGTCGGACTCCAACTTAAGGTTTCTTTATTCTTGGTTTTAGTCACAATTAGTTTGGGGTTGGGATGGTCAGGGTTTGAGTGCTGCCACTGTTGTTGCTGCTAATATAATTTTGTAATGGCAGCATGGGAAGTGGCTGGAGAGTACATCTACACCACTCCAGGGGTTCAGGATACCGACTACCTGACGCTGACCCTCAATGTTCCTGGATACAGGTGAGAATCTCCCAAATTAATTTGCATTTTATAAGATGGGCCAACTTCAAGTAGTTGTAAAGTGAAAGGGAAATGGTGTACGGTTTTCGGTTTTAATGAGACCTTTTAATGAAACAATTCCAGAGATATGGATCATTTACGAGGCATTGTATGTAAAGTCTAATAAATTGTTTCTTGACTATAAGAGCTCAGAGCATGGGCAAAGACAATGAGATGAGTGAACTGTCTCGCATCACCTTTGTATTTGAAACCCTCTGTACGGCTGACTGCAAATTTTACTTCCAAGTGGTAAGTGAAGCTCTTGTTTTTTTCCTGCATTGTTAGGAATTAATGTACAGCACGTATAAATTAATAACGTGAAAATATTTCTCTGCAGGGCTACAATAAGTGGAATAATTATTTGGTGGAGCAGTGGAAAGGCAGAAACAGTAAGCAGTCCTACTCCTACTTGATCCAGAGTAACAACACTGTCAGCTTCACCTGGACCTTCCAACGCACTGAGGAATTCAGCATGGTGAGACGCATCACACACCTTCATAATGACAGCTCACCTGCCAACTTCCAACTTCTCTTATCGGGCATAAATCGTTCATCCTGTTGAAGTTCACAGCTGACTATAAAGCTTAGGGAGTAAATCCTGATACTGATGGGTGGCATCTAGACTGAAAACACAGTAAAATAATTTTCTCTGCCAATTTTCCCCACAAAATCGTGTAACTTTTAGATGAACTTCTGCGCCAACACACCTAAATCAAATGAACGGCTCATTACCAGGCTTCTGCAGCACATTATAGCACGCTGAGATTATAATTTAGCCATTTTATCCTGGTGGCTCTCGAGGACTGAAATCAGAGACTTTGCCACAAATCATTAAAATGTTGTTTTTTTTTTGTCTGTCTGCTTTAGTTTTGAAAGTGTATATTCATGCAAAGGTAGGATTTAATCACATTAAAAAGACCTTTGTGTTGATAAAAGGAGCTGATTTACTTACAGATTTTCATCATTTTAACTGGAAAACATTTTCATATATCTGAGAAAGACGGGTTCAAAAAGAGGAATGTTTAAATTTTTTCAAGAAAGACAATAATTCAGCCACCAAACCTATAATGTTGCTGTTAAAACAATCCATTATAATTAGCCTGCTTTGAAAAGATGCGTATATGAAAATCTATTAGATGCAGCATCCAATAGTCCAGTAAGATGAAGCATATTTAAGAGTGCTATCGCTGTAAAGTTAGATATGCTAATGCAAAAAAACATTTTCAAATTTCTTGCACAATTGCTTTTACAAGCAGCTTCAATTCTCTGTAGAAATAATGTCTTTATTTCCTTAATTCGGTGTTCAACTCTAGATGGCAGCCTTGAGCTGCATGGAAACCATACTCTCTACTCCTCCTATCTTAATTGTATAAAGTTTGCCTTTTGGAGATACGCTTTGAATTGCATTATTTTCTGCAGAAATGAATACCACTTAGTGAGAAACTGCATTTCTGGTCCTCAGGACAGGAACTTCAGCACCGATGCTGCAAAGATCTACTCCATCCACATCACCAATGTGATTGGAGGAGTGGCCTCTCAGTGTCGCCGCTGTGCTGTGACGCCTGATAAGACTGACTCCTCCTGTGTTCCCTGCCCACCTGGACACTACATGGTCAATGCCACAGGAGCGTGTGAGAGCTGTCCGCCAAACACCTACATCAGATCCAGTCAGCCTGTTGGAGAGGCAGCGTGTGTCCAGTGTGGACCAAACACAGAGAGAAACAGGGTAACATATTTTGGAGGGCATTTAAAGGCCCACGCCTTTAATTTTCTTCTTTTTCTTCACAAAGTTATGTTATCAGACTTACTTGTCAAATTAATCTCTAATCACAACTGTATTAGGATTCCATAATTTTATTGCAACCAAGCAGAAGTGAAATCTGGAAAACATATTTAAGTATAAAAATAGGTTTTGCACAAATATAAGTCTTTCGACAATGAAACTCCTCTTGTATTAAAATGTTAACTAGTGTGTTGTTTAAGAATAATGACACTGTGTATGAATTTATATTTTTTGCAAATAGACATCTTCACTATCTGAGCCCCCTTTACTTTGATTCCTTTAAATAAAACACAGTGCAACAAAAAGCTTTTAGAGATCACCTAACAATCACCAAAACATGAACATTCACATGCTGAGAAGGTGAGCATTAATCAGAGAAGAAGCCATTATGCTCATGGTAACTCTGGAGGAGCTGCAGTGATCCTCAGCTCAGGTGGGAGAATCTGTTGACAGGACAGCTTTTAGTCATAAACTCCACCAATTTGTCTACATGGAAAGTCTGCCAAGAAGAAAACCTTGGCAGAAAAAAAGCCACAAGAAGTCCACTTTGCAGTTTGCCTCAAGCTGTAGAGAAGGACAGAAGAAACGTGTTGAAGAGAGGAAGTTAGAAAGAGCTGGATGAAAATCTACTCCAAAAGACTTGAGTTCTGGGTGGAGGTTCACTTTTTCAGAATGACAGCTATGCTAAAAATCAGAGCTGCAATAAAATGGTATGGATCAAACCATATTAACCCTCTCAGGCTCAAATTAAGTTCTAGTTGCAGGAAAAATCTGATATTTGGAGAACATGATCATATGGGGTAGTAATATACAATACAGACTTTTTTTCAAAATAGTCAAAAATGATCAAACAAATCATCAAGCAAATCTGCAACATCTGCCTGGAGAGTTAAGTTAGACTCCAGCCTTAAATCCGATGGGAATCTGTGGCCAGGCTTGAAAATATAGAATTACAGATGTAACCATGTTACACGTTCCACTATTTTAGCTCTACTCTGTTTTATTTCTGGCTTTCCACTCAACCACAGATAAAGTGCATACATGTAGATGTACATGTACTAGCCATAACTCTGACTTCTGATCTGCAGGCCTACACAGCTTGTCTCAGCGACTGCACATTCAGGGTTCAAAGCGGTGGAAAGGCTGTGCAGACCTACAATTTCTCTCCGCTGTCTAACGTCACCGGCTTCACCGGCAGTCCGCGTTTCACCAACAGAGGCCTGCGGTATTTTCATCACTTTAATCTGAATCTGTGTGGGAGAGAGGTAAGAAAGTGACCCTAAAGTTCTTTATTGCTAAATGTTGTGTGATTTGAGAGTGTTGCTCCCAAAGAGTCGAGTGCCAGCCTCCTGTGTGGACAACGTAACGGAGAGTGAGAAAGTGGTCAAAGGTTACGTCTGTCAGTCCACTGTGGTTCCTTCTGACATCCGCAGTCAGAGCATGGTGTCCTCACAGCCATTCGTCATTGGCGACACACTCATTGGTATGGAGCTAATCTTTGGTTTTCAACTGATCTAATTAAATAAAGATGTTTGTAGCATTTTTTATTTCAAGCTAAAAACAAATTAGGCGTTTCTCTGTCTCTATAAGAAAGGGGAGACGGATGAAGTTTTAGATTGTGAAGACAAACAAGCTACAGATCAAAGTAACCGAAAATAGCTAAATAGAAAAAAAAAAAAGAAAAGTAGATAAATGTTACTGTATGGGATACCATATGTGGCAAAAACATGTTATAACCCATATATAAGCAGGATTTTTTTATGCTGGTTTGTAGGGAAAGGACACTGTGAGTTTCCACTTGTGTGGTTTGAATAGTTTGAAGTGTATTTGTGCAAAAAAAAAAAAAAAAAAATCTGACTATTTATGTCAAAGTTTACAAAAAAAGAGAGAAAAGCTCGATCGAATTTCCTTTTGAGTTTTCCATCTTCCAGTTTTAGTTTTAATGTGATGGGGGATTTTATTTACTAATGTCTGATATGGCTTTTTAAAAATTTTTTCAATTGTCAATTATCAAATATCAATATAATGACATTCACCACAACAGCTTAGTAAAATGTGAGCTCTAAATGTCACTGGGTAAAAGTCGACAAAGGCTTATTTTACTTTATTTATTTTTTTTAATTTTATGCCTATTATAAAGAGAATATTATGGATGGAGGAGACAGAGCACTCCTCCATCCAACATTAGACATACTTTGCATTCTGGAGTTACTAGAACAGAAAATGTTGAAGCATTTGAATTGTGTGCATGTGATCAAACTGGTAAAAATGTTTGTGTTTCATTTTGAAGGTGTGACCACCGAGACAACTCTGGGAGGCATCTCGTCTCCATCATGGATGTTCCCCTCAGCTTCACTTCAGCTGCCAGATGTCATATTCTATTACAAGTAAACAAAATGACAAATATTCACTTTATTGGAACTTAATGCTATCATCATACAAAGATAATATTTAGGAATGTTCTTGTTTGCTTAACTACTTTGGGTGAAGTTAGGACCTAATTATCCACAGTATTTTTTCAGATTTACTCTACAAACAAAAAGATGCTTTCAAGTCTATACAGCGAAAGATTCATTTTAGATTATATATAGATATATTTTTTTAACTCAATTTAATACAATTTAAAATTTGTTCCATGCTGGACTCCATCAACATTATGCCTGTGATCTTTGCAGGTCCAGTGATACAACCCAAGCTTGCAAACAGGGCAGGTCAGCCACTGTCAGACTTCGATGCAACCCGACAGCCAACATTAATGACCTCATCACGCTGCCCAGGTGCTGCACAAATTACCTGAGCTCAACTTCTGACCTTTAATTTACACACTCATTGTCTAACAGCCACATTATTCACCATCATTTGACATATTAACCTCACTGACGCCGAGGGACGCGCTGAAAAGCCTGCGATTTTATCTCTGACCTTGTTTCCTTCACAGTAAATGTTCTGAGGGGACATGTGATGGTTGCACTTTTCACTTCCTGTGGAAGAGCCAGCACGCATGCCCACTGTGCACCACAGATCACTACCGAGAGATTGTCAGCGCTTGCATCCAGGGGATCCAGGTATCAAACTTGATTCATCAGTCAAAGAGTATTCATGTGTCAAGATGGCACAGTCAAATTGCAATTTAATCAAGAATTTGTGGTAAAACCTCAGCACTTCTCCTCAGATACATTGGAGTTTGTGATATGATCAAACTGTATAAAAGTCCAAATGTTTGGCACCTTGTTAACTAGAGCTGACTTTAAATGTGAGGAAATGTGACTATTTGTGTCTTTCAGAGAACCACTTATGTGTGGCAGCAGCCTCTGCAGTGTTATGGAGGAGAATCCCTGCCACCACAAAAAGTCAGCGCTTGTGTGACTATGGATTTCTGGCTCAAGCTTGGCTTTTCCATAGGACTGATTGCTGCTGCTCTTCTCATCAGCCTCAGTTGTTATTTTTGGAAGAAGACGCGCAAGTTAGACTAAGACTTTTTAAACATCCTCTCACATCTTATGACATATATTGTGCGAAAGGACGTTAGCATCTACAGACCATGTTTGTAATAGATGTTATCTGATTATTTCAATTTGTCAGGCTGCAGTATAAATACTCCAGGCTGATGATGAGCTCTGAAGGTAAAGAGTGTGAGCTACCGACTGCTGACAGCTGTGCGATAATGGAGGGAGAGGATGCTGAGGACGACCTCATGGATCTCACTCATAAATCCTTCTTTACCAAGATAAAGTCTTTCTCACGAGAGGTCAGTGACTATCCCCTTTACATTTCAATTTACATGATGTTCAATATCACCTTTTATATTATCACTGTTTTCACAGAGAACATCAGATGGATTTGACTCGGTTCCACTCAAATCTTCTTACCAGCACCAACAAGAGGATGAAGAGGAGGAGGAGGACTGATGATGCTGAAAGAGGATAATAAGTAGCTCTTTGAACACTGAAGAAGCCATCAGTTTTAGAGTTTTAATATCTGTGCATATGTTAAGAGTTTTTGTAAAGTAAAGCAGAGTACTTAACTAGTTTCAAATATTTTTTCTTACAGGTTTCACTGAGAATGTTTATTTTCTATTCTATATCACATGATAAAATTCTAAATCTGAAGTTAAAGTTCAAAATGTCTACACAGGTATTCGCTGTGATTTTTAAACACGACTGAAACCTGAATGTAGTTTATGTGTTATATGGATTTGTAAAGCCGATCATACTAAGGTATTCCAAATGGAGATACATTTATTTACCCTCCTTTCATTATTTCATTTTACCAGTTTGCTTTTTAAGTTTCATAAAGTTATTTTGACAGTATGTGAATTTGATTTTGTATTAATGTTCCATGTACCTTGTAATGTAAATTCTTTATTGTTAAATACAATAACGAAGGGCATTGTAAGAATCATCAACACTTGATATGACCATTTATTCAGCCTTCTTGTCGGCCCAGATAATATAATAAAATGTTTTGTTCAAGGTTTTTTCACTCATTATTGAGACATACTTTTACTTATATGTTTGCTTCAGTTACTTTTTACTGCTGTGGATTATATGAAAACTGAAATGATTGAAATTGAGATTTTATTTGGTGTCTCTTGCAACTCCAACTCTGAGTTTGAGATGCAAGCTGTATATAAGAGGGATTTATTGTATCCTTCAACATCAGAGATTTCCCCCCGTCTGGATGAGGTGTCATTATTTTTCACAGTTTTTCATAATGTTGAATGTGGTTATTTTATTTCATTTGGTTTTAAATCAGGTTAAGCTCTTTATTCAGTCAAGTTTGTTTTAGCATTATATGAATTTATTTAGTTTTTCCTGCTGCCTTCTACATTATCACATAAAAAATATATCATCAGCAGTTAAATTGAAAATGTATGCTTCCTTCCAGTGCTTATTTTAAAATGTGTTATTTGATGGATTCAGCTAATAAAGATTTCCTTTTAAGCCCATTCCGATATCGAGAAGCACTTCTATTGTTTTTATCTGCATATTTTTCTATTCTTCTTGTCTGGTGAGAAAACCAAAATGAGTAGGAAACTCCACCCAGCAGGATTTGTTGATGCTAAGTCTGAAGAAAAAGTTTATAAGGGAGTTTTTACTGTATTTTTAAACATCAGGTTTTTTTTTTTGTTATGCTCCTCATCTCATTCTTTGCAACATTTCCCAATGTGGGTTGCATGATAGTGCTGTGGTTAACATTGTTTCTGTCCACGTTGTAGCCCAAAGACTGCATGGTTCAGTGGGTATAGAAAAGGGATGGTTTTCATGATTTTAGATATCACTTTTCATTTATCTATTATATTTTTTCTTTTGAAAACTAAATAATTGGAATGGAAAATTATATTTAATCTATAGTGACATTCCAAATGTACAATTGATAGCTCTTTTGTTTTATTTCGTTTCATTATATTAGTATGTCCGCACAGGCTTCAGGTACTCATTGTGAAATGGAATATTTAATTTGTTGGATCCAAATGACAATTTCCCCACTTTATAAAATTATGTTAGATATGATTATTTTCTCTCTGTAAGTGAGGATCTACATCAAGATTGCACTTCCAGCAGTTTGACAAATATTTTTATATATATTTTTTGGGCCAAAATGTTTCAAATATTTTGAACAAAATAATATTTTTCTGAAAATTATAGGACTCACTTTTCAGATGATGTGAAAACTATTAGATAAAATCGATTTTTCTATTGTCCTTTTAATATTCAGTAATTAATAACATTTATGTGCACTGTAAAAAAAATTAAATTAATTCTTCATTTTTTTCACACTTAAATATAGATTTTATTTTTGTCTCCAGTTATTACTGGTTTCAGTTTGCGACTCTACTTAAAGCTGTATGTATGATATGGAACTGACTTCTCGCGAGAGTACAGCTAGAAACCTCAGGAACAGTATCTGGTGCTGGAAGAGAGGAACAAATGAAAGCGGAGAGTTGAAAGTGTGCACGCAACAGGCGGTGAATCTGCAACTTTGTGTAAGACAACAAGTTGAGGATCTACAACTGCGCGTAGATCTCCAGCAACAAGGGGCCGCCTGTGTGATCTGCTGCTGCTGTTGTTTGTGTGACGGGGCTTTTCTCGGCACGGGGGGGTAAAGAGGCAGCACGGGGCAGAAAGAGACGGTTGGTGGTCGACGGTTGGTTCTGCAGGAATGTCGCAGAAAGAAAGATCCGGGTTTTACCTGCAGGAGGTCAATAAGACGATCTGGGAAGTCCCGCGGCGGTACCAGGACCTGTCTCCGGTGGGCTCAGGCGCCTATGGATCGGTTTGGTAAATCACGTTTTCTGTAAAAAAGTATAAGTGCGCAGAGTCGAGCCAACTAACTTCTCCATTCATTGAGACGAGGCCTGCAGAGGCACAAGCTAAACTTAGGTTAGCAAGGTGGAGCTAGAGTGGCTCTGTCAACATATATCAAGTTATATTCTGATATCTTCAGTCGATTTAAGGTTATTTTAGATCGATCAAACAAATCCCACGCTAAAGAGCAACATTGTCATGAACTTTTTTGCGGAAAGCGACTACTCTTATTTTCTCATTGGATCAGTCCCAAGAATGACTCACATACTTCACATAGTGATCCGATTCCTTCTCGGTTAAGTAGTAATAGTAATGTTTTGTTTTGCTCGATTAATTATTTAATCAGTTACCTGTTCGAATGCGAAACGTCGCTGGCAGATTTACATCTTTGCAGTTAAAAGAGCTGTGGTGAACCATGCATTGCAAAAGTACATAATGAACAATTGAAACTGCTGTGAAATGTGTGATTTCTAGGTCTACTGTTTTCAAGTACTGCTTTCCTAATAATAGAAACAGCTTGTTTCTTTGGCAGCTCCATATAAAATGTACTCTGATAATGAAACAAATCTGAATATCAGGAGCATTTGCATTTCTGAAGCGTAAGGAAAAAGCCACAGCTTCCGATTTGCTGGTACCATAGTCTGTTTTGTGCAAGAGTTGAGCTTTTTCATTTAGTTAATGAGTAGAGATGGACTTTGAATGTTCTATTTTATTTATTGTGATGATAAAATGGTGAAAACAAGCATTTTAGAAATGTTTTCAGAATGTTTGGCTGTACTTCTTTCTTTTGTTCTAATAAATCTTTCTCATCAAACAGGTTACTTCAGTGCTTCAGTTACATTAGGCAACACAGCACACAATAATTGTTTTCAAATATTTTTTCAGATTTATTATTCGATGCTCTTATGAAACTTACAGTAGTAAGAAAAACTGAATAATGAATCAAATGTAACAAAATCACACCTCTCAATTCATTCAGTTTATTGGGGTTTGCAGACACAATCAACTAGAATTTACTGTTATAATGAAAAAATGCATTCCTTATCACACTACTAATTCTTTCCTGATAAGGATTAAGACTATGATCATATTTACATGGCAGTTATTGCATTGTTTATTGTATAGTAAAATATAATTCTAGGATTTTGTGAGGTCTGTTTGATATGCAACACTTTGGGTGCCACTCTTTAGGAGTTTCAGCATCTCAGTCACACGACTCTTAGATCATGTATGAAGGCACAGCATAGTTTAAAGTCCTTTCACTTGGCTCATTGTGTTGGCATACGTAATGTGAACGCATGGACTTCAAATATAACAGTGAAGTATATTGTTTGCATGCAGAACATTAATGCAGGGCATATGCGGAACATCGTGTTACAATATGTTGTGCAGCTCTGCTTTTCCTAATATCTTAGTAAAACATAATGACACAGAGGCAGGGAGCAGATGTTTGTTTTGCAAATAGAAACAGGCATGCGTGCCAGGCGATGAGGTAATCTGTCTCTGCTCGGGTTAATGACCTCGCCTTGTTATTATTTTTTTTTTTTCCCTTTAATAAATCAAGCAGTTTTATAGTGATGCATACAATCGATAAACTTTATTTTATCCTGATGCATTTAAGGGCGGAGGGCGCCATGCACGACAATCGAGTTCAGTGTTTTAACATTTGAGCGTATTAGGGATTGGTTGGGCCAGTCTTCATTTTACTAATATCCTGTTCTTGTAATAAAACCACCCTAATGTTTGTACTTTGTCAATAAAGCAGAAAATGGGCCACAATTAATGACACAGACATAACCTATAATATAATTTCAAATGCTGTAAATTTGGGAGTCACAATGATTTTTGTCCTATTATTTTAGACAAATGGCAGACATGTTTAATTCATAATCGCAAAGATGCATTTCAAAGTAGTAATGCACCTGTAGTCCAGTGATTAAAGTTGTCAAATTTTCCCTTGCAATATTTGACAAGTGAGATGGTTGTTTAAATTCAAGAACATCTTTTCTTTTTTGTTTTTTAGTTTTAAGTTTTACCAAATACACCAGAACCGAAAATCTCAAAATGCGGCTAACGGTTAGAAACGTGAGCTTTGATGCATAAATGGAGTCGTCTTGAAATCCCTTCTTTTTCCTGATGGTTTTAAAACCATTTCCTCTGTGAACGAAGCTGCATCAAATTTTATTTTGTCTTCCTTTATAACATTTAGTAGTTGATATGAAACAAAGTCTATATGTGCTATGGATAAATTTAACAAGTAATGTTGCTGTCGGTAAAAAGTCGAGCTTTAAGCGAAACGAGGAACCGCTACAGGGCACAGTAATTATTATTTTTTGCCTCATTTCGCTTCATCTCAGTTGAAAGCTGGTTTCTGCCTGCAGCAGCTTTTACAGTAAAATGGAGGAATCTTGGTTTTGGTCGGAGGCAGGCAGCTGACAGGCTGGAGGATATATTACTGTCTGAGACCGGTCCCAATCTGCTGAGAGGTGACATTTTCTGCTGATGCCACCCATTTCTCAGCCTTCAGTTCAATTCAATACACCTAATTTTGTTTTGAGAGCAAACTCAGCCGTAGGAGCCGTCTGAAATCTGCTTTATCAGCCTTAATTGAAGAAGCTCACTTTGCTGAATTGATTGACTTAATACCTGTAGCCGAATAAAAAAAAGTTACAGTGCAGTCATATTCTTTTGGTTTTCTTTTAAGGTTAAATGTTTTTTTTCTTTTTTCTTTTTCACTCAACAGTTCTGCATATGATGAGAAACTGGGTTTGAAGGTCGCAGTGAAGAAGCTTTCCCGACCTTTCCAGTCCATCATCCACGCCAAAAGAACCTACAGAGAGCTGCGGCTGCTTAAACACATGAAGCATGAAAATGTGAGTGGGCTGCTTTCTTCTGTTTGTTTCTTCCTAGAGGCAAACAGGCTTAAAAACCAAATATTCACTGCTTAATATTGTTTGAAGAAATCTGCGTCTCAGTGAAGGTTGTATTTTCTGCTCTCTGTATTTTAAATTTCAATGTGGCTTTCTTTCTACGCCTTTTTTTTATAGGTCATTGGGCTCTTGGATGTTTTCAGTCCTGCTACAAGTCTAAAAGAATTCAAAGATGTGTAAGCTTTCTTACTTGTTTTGCAGAAAGGTAGACATTTTGAAACATTTTGCTTCTACTTGCAAATGTATTATTGTGAAATTGGAAGTGCAGTGCTCCTGTTGCAATCTAAAGTCGACACACACTAGTGGTGCTGTGAATATAATTTACTTATAATTATTTACACCAAAGATTCTTTTTCTTTTTTCAAAGCAACTTACTACTTCAGACATTAAAAAACAGGAATTGGATGCATATATTTAAATTTATTTAATTCACACAGGGTGAAGATTATAGTTATGTGGACTAAAGCTGCTCAATATACCTGTAGTTGTATCGGCAATATTAACATATTCAGGATCACTAAGGGCAGCTTGCGTGCTGCATTTTGGAAGATTGTTTTGCCTGGTGTTCTGCGTGCAAATTCTGCATGTCAATAACATTTTTGCCCTGTTGGAAAGACTCACATCTCCCACAGTGCTGCTCACACCAAGCAAATATTTTTAGTGATGGGAACATTGTGATGAAGGAAAAAGTGTTGAAGTTACCTGCTTTTCTAAAATTGTGCAACCAAATCTGTGTATATCTACACTCATATTGGGTTAAATGTGTCTTGGTCTATTGCACAGACCACCTTTTTTGTTTTTTTTAAATTTGTTTTTAAGTTCCTGGTACATTTTTGTTTCGTTCCTGTCAGTTTTTACTTTTCCTAATCAGATGGACTCTGGGGAAAAAGTGTGGTGCATCTTCCTGCTTCCGCAGGCGGTTTCACTTTGCATCCTTTAACTGTGCCACACTTGTTCCGCAAGATATTATCTCTTACACTTTGTTATAGTTATGGGTTTTGACTACCTTCTGAAGTTGTTCAGGATTATGTAACTTTGGTGGCGTGACTTCAACCCCTCGTTTATGTTGGGACATTTCCATGGATTATGATGTCTAAAGAAGACTTTGATCACTGAACGAAGGGTTTATCTACATGGCGATGAAGTCTAGCTGAAATATATTTAAGGTAGTTCTTGTTCTTTATTACTGTTCACTCAAACCATGTGACATGATGCTACCACCACCGTGCTTACCAACAGGTCAGTATTATTGGGTTTCACTCTGACTGCTCTGAATTCTAATCTCATCATTGTGGCTCAACAGTTGAGTCTTTGTCTCATCTGACCATATTTCTTTTCACCAGAAAACATTTTGGCTAGACCATGTGAGCGACAGATACTTCAGTGAAGCTTGAATGTATTTGCTTTCTTGGTCAGCGGCCTCTCGGTTCATGTTAGTAATTTGGCTTCACTGTGGATGGTGATGCTGGTGTTCCAGTTAATGATTGGCTTGTGCCTGGCTCATTCCTTGGTTGTTCCTGGACAACCCAGACATCCACCTATCCATAATTGCTTGAACCTATGACCCAATAGTCTTCAGTTGTCTAGAAATGCCTCTAAATGGCTTTCACAGTGTATATTTAATATTTCAGTTGCTGTCAAATAAATGCTTTTATACTTTCAACTACTAGCTACAATCAATGATGAGACGCTGATAGGCCTTGGACTTACCACTCTGACACTTCCTAGAGCCTATAGGTGAATGAAAGTGTATATTTGAGCCTGTATTTAGCATGTTCATCTAAATTTGTGTACGCTTCTTAGGAAGCGTACACAAAGGCTTGACGAGCATCCAAAATCAAAAGGCCAGAAACTAGGCTCTGAAAGAAAGGAAATGATGGATGTTAACAACAAAAGTAGCGATAGAAGAAATGTATAGTTTTGGCAAAAGGAAACTTAACTGTAATAACTTATTCTCTGACTTTTTTCTGTTGAAAACTAATAAATAAATATTAGTTGTCAAGCAATCAGAGTTTAGGATTTCTCACAGGTCAATTTTAGCTTTGGGCGGTCTTTCTACATGCAGACACGGCCATTTGTGGATCCCTTCAGTTGCTTCCTGAGCATCTAAACAGCATCTTAAACTCATTATTTGATAACATCTTTGTGTGTAATAGTGCAAGTTGGAAACAGTAGCTTCATTCAGGCACAATTAATCACGAGACAGTTCATTCTGTGTATCTGTTTGTAGCCAGGACTCTGAAGCGGCAAGTCCTGTGTGTTGACTAAGCTCTAAGCTTTCTACACTGATTGGTAGAAAATACTTATCTGTTCCTGTTTTTATTTTATGTGGGCTTTTTGTGTGACTGTAGATGGTTTAAAGGAAGCAACCTGCCCTGTGTGGCAGTGTTTCCTGTTGCATAAAAAATGGTCACACAGTTCCTTGCGGCATAGACAGTGCATGAAATGCAGCAGATGTGATTCTCGAGCTTCACCCTGGAGTCCATGTCTGTGTCTGTGTCACTTCACCACAGAGGTATTTATATAGATACCAGTTCCAGCTTCTGCAGAGTGGATTGTGGGTTTCTACAGACCTGCTTCAATTACCAGAGACTCTAGCAATCCACATTAGAGAGAAAAGATTTTTCTGAAGTTCTGATAGATTTGACCTGATCCAGATCTCACCTTAAAAACCAGATTTGTTTCTTTGAATTTATTTTTAGAGCAGCAGTGACATCTTCAATAATATTTTTAGAGAGAGACTATGAATGAATAAACTATCTTGAGCATGTTATGCTAGCAATTACTGTGGTTAGGATAATTGAATGTAAACTGCCGTGAAAACCGTGTATCCCCTTTTGTTGCATATATCCGAAGGTTACCAAATTCAGAATCTACAGAGACAGAAAGAGGTCCAGAGCTCAAAATAATTCAGCTGAGAACTTTGGTGTAACACGTTCCACCTTTCTACTATCTGGACCAGTTTGCTCCTTGGCCAATTCAACAGAATATTCCCAAAGCACAATGAACACACTGTAGTAAAGGACACATTTTTGTCCCTGAGAAAGTCTGATTGGAAACAACCAAAACTGCTAAAGAGTGAAAAGACACGTTGCTATTGAAAGGAACACCTTTTGTGCGTTCTCTGAATTTAGTTTTAAACACCTCACTAAACTGCAATTGGTGGGGTTTTTTTTATAGTAACTTCCACACTGAAGAGTGTTGCACTTAGCATGGCTTGCCACCTCCCGTGTGTGACTGGAAATAAATGGGATGTATGAATTTCCAACCTGCTGAAAATAACCTGATTGTCATGACCAGTAGACCTTTGTCTGTGTTGCAGAGATGCTGCTGTTGCCAGATCAAAAACAAACAAGTTAAAAGTTGGTATGATTTAAGAGAGGTTGGCAAAACCCTGCTTTGCATTGCATTGCTCATATCTGCAATGCATTTTAGCTTATTTTTGGTAGAAGTGTTTTGAAAAGGAAGACTTGTGTCACTTTCATTATTTCATAATTGTGGTTTTTATTTTATATTATTACCTCTGTGGTGCAGTGGTATTGATATAAATAAAAATAGAGCTGCAATGCTTCCGGTTTGCTATTGCACTAGACTTTAAAGGCTCATGTTGATTTAACATTTGAGGCAATAAAATAGGACCTGAAATGCAATTTCAAAGAAAACCTTAAATATTTACGGAAGTTTGGATTACTCCAAAAAAAAAAAAAAAATATATATATATATAAAGAGATTTATTCTTTTCGGTTCTCTTGCCACGCTTCTGCTTATAGGAGAGTGGAAACACAGCGGTCACTATTTATATGCTGTTTTTCCAAGGCGGGTGAACCTCTCTCTGTCTGTGTATCTGATCTGTGTGTGCCGCTGAAAACAAGTCCCAGCATTGAAATGTGCTATTTTAAGCCCTCGTTCCCCACACTCTGTGAGAATAGAATAGTATTCATGAAACCAATGTTTGTTTAGCAACAGACTGATGAAGCGGCAGCACCCTCATTTGTCAGTTTTTGCTCCCATATCGCCTCTCAAGCAGTGCCGCTCACTCAGTCTTTAAGTGCTTTTGATTAATTTTAAACAGTTCTAGGATTGGATTCAAAGTATCCGCTGATGCCATTAAGCTCATTTATCCAGTGTGCTTGTCAAGTGTTATTACATTTGTAAAGGGCTTGACCTTTCAGTGTCCCAAGAGAGAAGTGAAAAGAATTAGCTGCAGAACTGGTTTAAGCTTTTATTGCCATTTGGGAAATAAAGCTGCAGGCTCCAAACTGGCCTTCCAAGATTAGATTCAAAGAGCACATTTATTTATTTCAAGCCCCTCTGACTTCTTTTGAGTTTGGAAGTTATTGAGATTTCTTGTTTCGACTCTGACGACAATCTTTTACGACCGACAGGTATCTTGTGACTCACCTAATGGGAGCAGATCTGAACAACATTGTCAAATGTCAGAAACTCTCAGACGACCACGTGCAGTTCCTCATATACCAGATCCTCCGAGGACTGAAGGTGAGGTCATTCAGGAAGAGCATGTTTCCACATCGTTTTCTTTTTTCATATTATGCCATCTTTTTAGGGAAGTGCACTAAAACACCCACACACACAGCATGATGCTGCCACCGTCATGCTTCACAGTTGGTTTGGTGTTCTAAGGCTCACAAGCTTCTCCCCTAACCTCCCCTTTTTTTTTTTTTACATCAATTATAATGAGGGTCGTTATTATCAAACTCAAATTTTAGTTCTGTCAGCCCACAGGACTCCAAAGATGATTTTGTTCGCTTGAGTCCATTGATAATCTATAATCTGTCTTTTTATGCTGCTTCTTGATAAAAGACTAGTTTCACTGTGACTAATAGATACCGTTTTCTTGAGAAATACACCTTAAAATACACACACAGGCATCGGAAGCTTACACAGTCATGACATTATCGTCTGGGATTTACTTAGTAGCTAAAAGGCAGAATAATCTTAGTGTATTTTAATCTTCTGAATTTAACAAAGTAATAAAAAATAATCTCTGGCATTAAGGAAGTGTAAATAATTTTAGTAATTTCAGCTGAGCTAAAATAAGAAACAGTCTGAGTTAAACTCACACAGAAAACAAAAACAGCTTCCTTTTATTCCCAATGATGAATTTAGCAGGCTATAATGTTTAAGGCTCAACACAGATTTATAATCTATGAAATAGATGGGATTAAAGGAAGCAGGTTTGTTTATTTTGTTGTTAAAATACCCTACATATTCAGCTTATGGTTAAACTGTTTTATTTGCTAAAACCTCAGAAATGTAGGACTAAGTTAATAATAAAACAGTAATACATTTATAAAGAAGTAATTAACTCAAATATTTGTATTATAGAAAATGTTTGTGTTTTTTATTTTCTCTATTTTAGGCTTTCTTGATCCTCATAAGATGCTACATTCTGGTTTTTCCAGGACTAATCAGTTTCTCGGATTAAAACCGATGTTTTTCTCAGTTCTTTGTTTGCATCTTTGTGCTTTGGAGTTTAGTTTCATTTCTTGGCACCATACATACTTTCACTGCAAGTCCTGTTTCATTGTTCACTAATCAGCTTCTAATGTGTTGTTACTGCTGAAGCTTGTCTGTCTATTCCTCCCCAGCTCCTTAACTATTGGAGGTTTTTGTTGCTGTGAAAGCTACGTGTTAACTAGTAGGTGGAGAGTGATTCAAGTAAACAAGTTCTTTCAGTAAAAGTACTGGTTATACAGGTACTCTACATACATACACAGGCCTTCCTCTCAGGGACTTGCGTTGTGGATTAATTTGCGTTTCTAAATTGTCCTTAGGAATGATGATGTGTACATGAATGATTGTTTGTGTGATGAACTGTAGTCTGTGGTATTCCATATCTCTCGACCTTTAGTTTTTATCTTCACGAGCTCCGATCTAAAATCTCTGCTGTGATATTTTGTCAAAGTTTCATGGCATTACTTTCATTATGGATGTTATTTTTTAATGAAAATGATTATTTGAGCAAAGCATAAATTAACTAATGTTCCTGAACAAAAATCAATAAACTCTCCATTTATCATTCCAATTAAAACTTGAGATGATTCAGTGGTTCCAATATTCTGTCAGATTTTCTAAAATTTGTATTTTTTTCTGTTTGCAGTACATCCATTCAGCGGGCATCATTCATAGAGTAAGTGTTTAGTTCAACCTCTGTCTCACCAATATTACTGTCTGAATTTGGGAAAAGCAGAAGTTGTGATCATTAGTCTTAGCATAGACTGCGAAATTTCTAGATGGTTAACATTTTTTTATTGTAAGATGAGTTAAACATACATGACAATTATTTTTAAAATAGAAAAATACATCTACTGTCTAGACTGGACGATCAAAATTTCACATTCAATACTTTTCAACCTCGCAGGATTTGAAACCTGGTAACCTTGCTGTAAACGAAGACTGTGAGCTAAAGGTCAGTAATCTCTCTAATTCACGCCCTTTTACCTAAAACATTTTAAGGATGCTAGTATTTTCCTGTTTCATCTCAGATATTGGACTTTGGCTTGGCGCGGCACACTGATGATGAGATGACTGGCTATGTGGCCACTCGCTGGTATCGTGCTCCAGAGATCATGTTGAACTGGATGCACTACAACATGACGGGTTGAGTCCGTTAAGATCCTGTTACTGTTTCCTTAATGAGAACCTGTCTATTAGGTAAATTCTTATATTTGTGTTTGTTTTAGTGGATATTTGGTCAGTGGGATGCATCATGGCAGAACTTCTAACTGGGAAAACTCTGTTTCCTGGCTCAGACCGTATCCTTTCCATGAGGTGGAGCTCAGTTACAAGAACATTCACTCTACTGGATGTTTTTCATTGTCAGAGCAGTTTATTTTTTCTTCTTGCTGGTTCCAGCTTCTTTTTTTCCCTTCTGGCTATATTAAAATTCTTTGGATTTGTAATATTTGTGACATTTCAGCATTCTGTTGTAGAAAATGTTATGCTGCATCGGCCACTATTTTCTCCTTAACACAAGCTTTCTAGATATAAACCAGCTGCAGCAGATAATGCGTCTGACAGGAACACCCCCAGCAGCGCTAATCAACAGGATGCCCAGCCATGAGGTGAGAACGACCCACGCTTTGCTTTCTTGGCAAAGAACAGGAGAAGGTTGACGGAAGATGTTTGCTGCACAGCTCTCTTATCAATACTCTGCATTTTATCACAACACAGTAGCTCAAAAATATACCTTCACAATATCAGCGCGTGCAGTGCTAATGTTGCAAGAGACTGTATAGAATACATTATTTCTGGGAGGTCAAATTCTAATTGTTGTGGATTTCAACACGATATTCAGCCTGTTTGTTGGGGTTTCACCTGTTAGATGTCCAAATCTAACATATGTGGTGAGAAACAAGATATAGATGTGAGAGAAATTATTATTATTATTTTTTACAAATGGTATATGTTCATTGTAAAATGTAATGATAAACGTTGCAAAGGTTTTTGTTTTGGCAAAAAATTTAGAGACAATAGATGACTTTGTCGATTGTTTGCAGTTAATTCAGTATTATATTCATAATACTGAATTAAAATTTTTTAGAAAAATGCAACTTTTTTTCTCAATCTCAACTTTTTGAGAATAATCTAAAATGTATATTCCATTTTTTTTTTGTTTTTAATCTTTTTAGTTTTAATATTTGGTGGAAACACAGTGCTGTAAAGTATCTACTCTCTTCATCACAACAGGTCCATGTTTATTGGAAAATAAAACAAGTGTAAAACTGTGGCCATGGCTCAGAAATTTGACTTCCAAACAGTGTTGGGTTTATGTAGATGGAAACTGAAACAGTCTGTACTGTCATGCTGCTGCTTGTGGAGTCTGACACTTTATTTTCTGCGTTGATGTGTTTACCCAGGCCAGGAATTATGTCAGCTCTCTGCCTGCTATGCCCAAGAGGAACTTTGCTCATGTTTTTATTGGTGCTAATCCACAAGGTAACAAGCAAAAACAAGATTTAATTTTTTCCCGTGAAGCATAGACTGAGATTCAGCTTTATTAACTTGTTGGCCTTTTCTCTCTTAAGCGGTGGACCTTCTGGAGAAGATGCTGGTTCTGGATGCAGACAAGAGAATAACAGCCACTGAAGCTCTGGAACACCCCTACTTCTCCCAGTACCACGACCCAGAAGACGAACCTGAGGCCGAGCCTTACGACCAGAGCTTTGAAAGTAGAGAACTAGAAATCGATGAGTGGAAACGTATGTTTCTGCATCCTAACATCTTGTTTATGGAAAAAAAAGAGCAATTTTGATCTTGTTTTCAGTCTTGTAACATTTCCTCATTTCTTGCAGGATTGACCTATGAGGAGGTGTGTAGTTTTGTGCCACCTGATTACATGGAGGATTGAGATGAGCCGCAGCCACAACATGTGCATTAATGTTAAAGCCTTCAGGCACACAATACCAACTATTTCTGAGTCTTTATTTCAGAAATCTTAGAGATCTCCTTTAAGGAGATTACTACTTTTATATGAAAATGCAAGAACTGGACCAGCAATAATCATTATTTATGTACCACTGATATTTTGGTTTTTTTGTTGAGGAATTTCACTTTTGCTAAAATTTTAAAATTGTATGTATTTAAATATTTTGCTTTTAATTGTTTTTAATTTAAACTTCAACTCGACTGTGACTTCTGAGGTGATGAGACAACGGACCTACAGCTCTGCTGATTTGTTGAGTAATTTATAAATAAGTTGTTTTCTACTAATTGTAAAGAAAACATGCTCATCTACAATCCAGCTGGTCAATCTTTGGTACAATTTTTGTGTTTACCACAATTACTCTTATGCCTAAAAATGAAATCCTTGGAACATTTTGGTGAATTTCAGAACACCAGCCTATTTTTTTTAACGCTTGTTAAAAAAACAAGCTGTCAGCTGAATTTAAAGACTTTAACATGTAATTTCTTTAGATACTGTGAGAGTTTTCACAAGTATATCTGAGCCTTTTCTGGTTAAATCTAGGTAACACGCCCAAAATATGTAAATATGTGTCAGTCTTTATGTTTTATGTGCATGTTTTATTCATGTACATGCTAAAGCATCCATTGTTAGCATGTACATGAAGGCGTTGTGTGGTGTTGACTTTGGGTTATGATTTTTTAGTATTATGCTTTAACCTGTAACTGCTAAACAGTGTAAAACGGGGAGTGGTATTTATTCTATGTGGAGTAGGTATTTAAGAGCAACAATCGGTCTGCAGTTTACTTGATATCTTCAGTCCTTTAAGAAATTAAAGACTTATTTTTTAAGAGACTCGTGTGTTTTGTGTTCTAGTTTCCAAACTGATTAGTTTGTCTTATCTGAAAGGTATTTATTGTGGGATCTGTATTAATGAAATTTCATAAACCTTATGGTAAGTTTTGTGCTGGGAGAAGAATCATTTGGTTTAGTTTTTTTAAATTTTTTTATTCCATTGTGATTTTCATTTCCAAAACCCTCCATGTAGTTCTTTGAGTATATAGATGCCTGCAAATGAAGGTAATCTAACCAATGATCTTCTGGTTGAAAGATGAATGCTAAACCTACTTGATATGCTTGTTATACAGCATAAGCTTAGAAGGTCCTTCCTGAAGTACTTGTATCCCTTGAATGTTTTCTCATATAACCAGTTAGTTAATCATATTAGATGTTTTTTTGTGATAGGCCAACACTAGAGGCTACAAACTTGCAGTGTGAAAGGAAAGTGATACATCTGAAGTGTAATGTGTTTCTGTTCAACAACTTCAGCTCTCGACGCCTCAAGATCCAGTGCAAATCCTTAAAATTGAATGTTCACAAATCCCCCACACATTCTAAGTGTTGCAAAGAAGAATGGGCAAATATTTTAGTCTCTTGGCCTGTAAAGCTGATAGACATATCCAAAAAATACCTGCAAGTGCAATTGCAGGTCTTTTCACATTCAGATTAATGTGAAAAAAATGTGGAAGTTGTGTCATTTTCCTTTTTATTCATAATTATGCTGTAGTTTGTGTTGGTCTACCACATACACTTACCACAAAACACTGACGTTTGTGGTCCTAATGAGAATTTATATGAAGAAATTTGATGGATATATGAATATTTTGCAAGACACTAGTCTCCACACATAGCACTTGAATTGGTATGAACATGAACTTGTTCATACAAGTGGGTGATAGAGGGAATATCAATTGAAAAAAAATTACTTTTGGACAATATATACATGAAATTAACATGCAAAAAAATAAGGGATAAAAATTTATCAGTCTGGATCTTATAAAGAACATTTAAAGTATGAATCACGAACGGTAAATATTTATAAGCTTCATTCATATTCAACTCTAGTATCTGGCACAAACCATACTGTAACATTTATTTTGTCAATGGCGCAAACCATCTGACCACCCCGTCCTGCAGAACTGCCTGGCAGCGTCACTGAAGCCTTTTTCAGGAGGAACAAACAACCATGAGATTGAGGCATGAGCACGAATACCTATCAGTGTCATCGCCTGCAGCTTCAAGCGAGAGAAATTAATAAAAAAAAGGTTTAAAGCTCAGGTTCGGACGTCACTAGGGAGCCTCTGCTTGGAGCAAAACCAGCCAATGCGCATGCGTGGAACATTCGATCACTGGTGGCGTAGCTAGCTGCTAGGCTACGAATCCAGCCACCATGGAGAGGAAAGGTAAATCTTTATGCGACACCCTGCAGACCGTTTCAACTGAGTCTGGCCTTGCATATGTTTACTCTATAGCTGATGTTGCTGTTGCTGCTACAAATGTGAAGTGTAGTCAGGCTGCGGTTGTGAATATATGTGGCTTGTTTCACAGCGTCTGTCACGCACTGCGCTGAAGCGAGCTTCGTTAGCTTCATTAGCTTTAGCTCCAGTGTCAGGATTAACGTTGTGCTTTCAGCTTTCCAGCTCTCTCTATATTTAACACAACCTAAACCCCTGACGGTGTGGTATATTTATGGTATGGCGTGTGATATGACTTCACGCCATAGTGGCGTGTCGTTGCGGTGGCGTTGGTGGGCAGCCCGGTGATGTTATTCAACGGGGTTTGTGCATAAACTGAGGGGGCTGCACCCATAGATGGTTTTTTTGGTGTGTAAATAAAGTCTGTCTTCTGTCGGTAGCCATAAAGACGACACAATTCAATGCACAATGAAGTAGAGCAGAGCCTATAATGCTAATTAAGTTTAACCTGATCTTCTTTGTTTCATGTCTTTTTGTCTCAAGTGTCAGCTGCACATCAACAGACAAACAATGGCAACATGATTTCTTTCTCTTCTCTTTTCAGTTCTGGCACTCCAGGCAAGGAAGAAGAGGGCCAAGGCGAAAAAGACCAACAAAAAGTGAGGCTTATTGTCGTTTTATGTCATGTCCTGTTTTAATATTGTGCCAAAGAACATCATATTGACATGCGTCTTAAAGGATGTTGCGTCCTTCGGTTTCACACTTTTCCTGTCACTAGCTGGCTCTGACGTTAACAGCATGTTTGACTG